>VZQC01010672.1:291795-304305 GCA_009823505.1 Rhizomys pruinosus | reverse complement strand
CATCCAGCCTTGCGGACTGAGCAGTTCCCTGGATTCCCGGCCTCTCCAGTTCGGCGCTACTGTTGAGCTCCGTCACGTGAGCAAATCAATAAATTGTATATAGTTATATATACTCATCCTGTTGCTTCTGTTTCTTTAGAGAACCCTGACTAATACAGACAGGGTCTCCCTTTAGTCCCAGCTGGCCTGGAACTCACTCTGTAGACCAGGTTGGCTTTGAACTAATAGAGCTCTGCCTGCCTCTGCCTCCTGAGTGCTAGGGTTAAAGGCATGTGGTATCACGCCCGGCTTAAAGATGGTTCTTAGTCACCTTGTGGGTGCTGGGAATCAAACCCTGGTCCTCTGCAAGAGCAGTTGGTGCTCATAACCACTGAGCCATCTCTCTGGTCCCTGAAAATATATTTTTAGAGTTAACTTTCTGCATATACATTTTCTTTACAATGTAACTCTTGGTATTGAAATACATCAGAATTAGATACAACTCAAATACTCCCTAAAAGAGGGATGGTTAAATTTATTCACTCAATTGATTTTCATGTGGATAGAATGAGGTTTTGAAAAGATTGATATCAACCTTTATTTTATTTATCATTATTGTTTTATATGTATGAATGTACCTGCATGTTAGGTTAAGTGCACCTGTGTTGTGCAATGCCGGCCGGAGTTCAGAGAGGGCATTTGGTTCTCCCTGGAACTGGAGTTACGGGTAGTTATGGGTGCTGAGATGCTGGGAAATGAACCCCAGTCCTCTGTAAGAGAGCCAGTGCTCTTAACTGCTGAACCATTGTTCCAGTCCCTGTACTTGGGAGGCAGAGGCAGGCTAATTTCTGTGAGACTGAGGTCAGCCAGGTCTTTAGAATGAGTTTCAGGCCAGCTGCTTAAAAAAGATGAAAGAATATGATTTAAATGTGGGTAATGGTGCTCTACAAAGGGTGAAAGTTTTTCTTTTCATTTCTAAACAATTCTTTCATAACTGAGACCAGTCCTCCAAACAACCCATACATAATTCTTACTTTAAAAGAAAAACAATCCCCCAAACCCTCTTGTTCTTATGTTCAGTTTTTTAAAAATTACATTCTTTTTAGCCTGGGGTGGGATTAGGGTTTGACAGTGGAGGTCAAAGGACTGCTCAGGGGAGTGGGTTCTCTCCTTCCCCTGTGTGGTCCGGAGAACTGAACTCAGATTGTGAGGCTTGGTGGCTTGGAGGTATCTTGCAGGTCCCTTTTGTTTGTCCTGATACGTCCACAATACACAATAAAACATTTCAATCTTGCCACTATCCTCCTGCTTCAGAACCTGACAACCACTCAATAAGATGGCTCTGTGGTAAGGTTTACAGATGTGTATGTGGCTTGATAATATTTGTGTTGCCATTTACGTTTTCTTCAACCCAATTCTACTTTGGGGGTTTATGACAATGAGCATCCTGAGATATATGATCATTTCTGAAGCAGGGTCAGTAAATTCTGTTCATGGGTGCAGAATAGAAATGCTCTTAGGAAGATACAATAAAAAAATACAAATTTCGAGGACTGGAAAGATGGGTCAGTGGTTAAAAGCACTGGCTGCTGCAGAGGACCTGGATTTCATTTCCAGCATTCACGTGGTGGCCAACAATCATTCCAGGGGATCTGATGCCCTCTTCTGACCTCTGTGGGCATTGCATGACATGGGTGCACTTACCTACATGCGGGCAATATAGTCATAAAATAAAAATGATAAATAAAATATTTTTTTAAATCCCCTGGGCCCTTGAGATGGCTCAGTAGGTAAAGGCACCTGCTGTGTATCAGCCTGACAGCCTGAGTTTGAGCTCAGGAACCTATAGAAAGGTGAGAGAAGAGAACCAACTCCCAAAAACTGCCCTCTGACTTCTACCTGTGCTCTGTGGCACGTATGTCCCCACCCCTACCCCCACCAATTTCATGCACCTTTCCACAAAACTGATAGAGAAAGAAAACCATCTGCTGTTGTCTAAGCATTAAATCCAGATGTGATGCCCATCTGACAGGCAATCTGTTAGGAGACTACAAAGTCAGAAAGAAACTTCATCTGTTAAAGTAGTTAAACAGGTACAACCTTTTCCCACTCACGTTTCTGAGATAAACACTAACTACAAAGTTCTTAGGTAAGAGGTTTTCACAGCCAGCATTCGCTCACAAAGCTCAGTCCAGCTTCTCGAGGTAATTGAGCTGACTGTGCTAGTTAATCGGCCCTATCCAAAGAAAAACAAACTTCTCATATCTTTATAACAGGAAGGAGTTTTGCAACTTGGAACTGAAGACACCGCCACAGTCATGCTCCTAAGGTCCAGCAGAAACTGGGAGGAGACCGCAGGGGAGGGGGGCACTGTCTTTCTTGGTGCTGACATTTCAAAGAGAGGGCTTCAGGGTCTTCAGAAGAACATTCCCGTGTCTTAATGTTGGCAAGGAGTTTATTTAGCTTTAAAAACATTTACATACAGAGCCAATGAGATGGCTCCGTGGGGAAGGCTTTTGCCACCGAGAGGTAGGAAATGGACTTTTTTTTTTTACTTTATCAACATTTATTTTCACCAAACAGCTCATTAAATCACTATAAAAGTCAACACATGGTTGGATATGACAGTTTAAATTCCAGAAAGAGTTGTAAGTTAAACTCATAATACATAATGTAGTCTCCATGTCTCCTCCATGAATTATAGCATTTTAATTAGATCCCAACTGCAAATTACCAACTTATTTCCTGTCCTACCAATCTCCTGATTAAACAGGGAACTGTTAGGCTTTGTGAAAATACATGATGGTAAAGATGAGTCCACCATTTTTCTTGATTGTTTCTAGATACTTATTTAAAGCTTTATCTGTGGAGCAGCTGGCCCAAGCTGAACTGTGGATTTAGCAAAGTGATGTCAGAATGGATGAAGTAAGGAAAAAATCGGACCAAAGGGCCCATGTTCATTGTGTGGTTCCTGACATCCGTGTGTCTTCAATACTTTGGTAACTGCTTCAATCTCTTTAGTTCCTTTCCTTCAAAGTTATTCTTACTTTACAGACCTTATTCCCATGGGCATAACTTAAAGGTATTTTATTTTGTGTCTTACACTGGTAACTGGGCAATAACTTATACCCATCAAGTTTCTCCATAAAATGGTTTACTGTCTTGAAGCAGTACCAATATGTCTGCTGAAGTAGGTGAATCAAATAGACATTATTCCACATTTACCAGAGAGCCACACTACATTAGATTCTTATTTTTTTTATTTCTGTTTTATTTTGCTAAACTATAATTGAACTAGTTTTTATTTAGCTTTTAATTAAATTCAATTAGAAAAATGGCTTTTTTAAAGCTCCACCTTTTTACAGAGGGAGTTCTAGGTCATTTGCTCTAATGAGGATTACTCTGGATAGCAGACATTTTATCTCTCTCTCTTTCTTAAAAATTGTATTTATTTTTTATGTGTATGAAGGCACTGTCTGCATGTAGGTTTATGCACCCGTGTCTTGCAATGCCGTGGAGGTCAGAAGAGGGTGTCAGATTCCCCTGGAACTGGAGTTCTCTTGGAACTGGAGTTCTCCTGGAATTGGAGTTACAGACGGTTCTCAGCCACCATGTGGGTGCTGGGGATCGAACCCGGGTCCTCTGCAAGAGCAGTCGGTGCTCTTAACTGCTAGGCCATCTCTCCAGGCACCCCCCCCTTTATTGAGACAGGGTCTCCCTGTAGCCCCAGCTGGCCTGGAATTCACTCTGTAGACCAGGCTGGCTTTGAACTCACAGAGATCTGCCTGACCCTGCCTCCCTAGTGCTGGGATTAAAGGCGTGCACCACCATGCCCGGCTTAAAGATGGTTCTAAGCTGCTATGTGGGTGCTGGGAATTGAACCCAGGTCCTCTGCAAGAGCACTTGGTGCTCTTAACCGCTGAGCCACATCTCCAATCCCTACATTAGATTCTTATAAAGGACTTACTAAATCGTCAGTGTCCTTTGGGTCTTCCTTTTTCCCTCCCTCCGTCCCTCCGTCCCTCCCTCCCTGCCTTCTCCTTGCTTTTAGACCAGGTCTCTATGTAGGGCCAGGCTGGCCTCAGAGACTTCATCCTACTGCTTTATTTTATCCTCCCATGTGCTTGAATTACAGCATATGCTACCATTTCTGGTTCTAAATTGAGGCTTTTTTTTTTTGTCTTTTGAGACAGAGTCCCCCCAGCTGGCCTGGAACTTACTATGTAGACCAGGCTGGCCTTGAACTCTCAAAGATCTGCCTGCCTCTAACTCCCTCCCAAGTGCTGGGATTAAAGGCATGCACTACCATGCCCAGCTTGAGGCTTCTTAATGGACAAACTTCGATGTATCTCCAGAACTCTTAGTTTTCCTCTTCAAGGAGACACTAGTGGTAAAATTATTCAGAACTTATTATTTTATAGCCATGTAATAACGAGTCACTGTCAACTAAAAAAAATGAAGACTTTTTAGATATTCAAGGCTCACTTTTCCTATTTACTGTTTCTGAAGAAGATGCCTGAGGATATACTGGAAAGCAATGGAAATGAGCCACAGCAGAACATGAGGCTATGGAAGGAAAAGGAACTGGGCCATCTCATTCTTAAGGGCATAACTCATGTGGGTTTCATCTATGCAGTGAAAAGGAAAGCCAGGACAATACCATGTAACAGGCTTAGAAAGTTGAGCAAACCCAGGAAGACTGTAATAGATGTAAAGAAGCACAATGAATAAAAAAGCTTAAAAACATAAGGTAAAACATCATCAACAACAACAACACCAACAACAGGAAAAGGTATTTAGAAACTCCATGCTTAAACAAAATCAAAATCCCTGTCTTGAAGCCAAGGTCCAAAAGATAAAGCAAGCAAGCAAGCAAGCAGGTCAACAAGATCCCTACAGTTCTTGATTTGGAGGAATAAATGTTCTGTGAGAGGAGCCCATGCCAGGGAGAAAGTCTCTGTAGTAACATTGTATTTGCCAGACAAGACACCATAGCTGCACACATGGACTCACAGTGGCTGGGACTTCATGCACAAGACTTGTGCAAGGTGAAGCTAGTCAAAATCCCGCATGGATGGGGGAGGGGATCCTGAAATTCCACCCCCATGTTAGGTGATTGATAGCTGCTGGGAGAGGTAGAGTCATTTTTCTTTAGGAACGTGACTCTCAGAAGCTACCCATTGCTTCAGAAGATGGTCCTAAATGGTACATTCAGACAGTGCTAAATGACCCAGTGGACATAAAATATGTAAAAATAGAACACATGAGTTTGGGAAGGAAATATGGAGAAGTGGATAGGGGAATATTTCAGGGAAGGGGATGGGAGATGGATTAGATCCAACAGGATACAGATGTATGAACATTGAATAGACTATTCAATAAAATTTTTATTTATTTATTTATTTATTTTTGGTGTTTTTTTGAGACAGGGTCTCCCTGTAGCTCCAGCTGGCCTGGAACTCACTATGTAGACCAGGCTGTCTTTAACTCACAGAGATCCGCCTGCCGCTGCCTCCCGAGTGCTGGGATTAAAGGCATGTGCCAATATGCCTGGCATAAAAATTATTATTTTTTCTCTGCTGAGAGTTGAATAAAAATTATTTTAAAGATGAAAAAAAACCCCATATTTGCTGAGCGTGGTAGCACAGGCCTTTAATCCCAGCACTCAGGAAGGCAGAGGCGAGTGGATCTCTGTGAGTTCAAGGCCAGCTGGGGCTGGAGGGAGATCCTGTCTCAAAAAAGACAAAAAAGAAAAAGAAAAAGAAAAAAGCCATTATCATTCATATACAACATTGAGTATGAATGAATAATGTTTTAAAATTTGGTTGCTGTATAACATTTAAAGTTCAAATAGAAAACTAAACTGTTTTGGGGGCTGGAGAGATGGCCTAGCAGTTAAGAGCGCTGACTGCTCTTGCAGAGGACCTGGGTTCGATCCCCAGCACCCAGATGGTGGCTTAGACCCATCTTTAACTCCAGTTCCAGGGGAATCCAACGCCCTCCTCTGACCTCCTTGGCTTTGCACGACACGAGTGCACAAACCAACATGCAGACAGTACATTCATACACATACAAGAATAAATAAAATTTAAAAAAATTTAAAAAAAATTAAAAAAGAAAACTAAACTGTATTAATAAAGCTTTTTTTTCCCCTGATGCAGCAAGTTCACTAATTTGGAAATGAGAAGTCTAGGTGGAACCACTGTTAATATTTCATAGATTTGACCATTTTCTCTATGAATAATGTTGTTTATTCACTTAAATGCCAATTTGAGATACTATTAAATATTGTACCATGTATTGTGTGCTACAAAAGGAATTCAACCCTGATTAGTTTAAGCAAAATGAGGGTTTATTAACTCAAAACTAAGGTGGGCCACAGCTCTACTAACTTTTCAATCTATGTCCCCTCACTACCTTTAAACTTATTTGGCAAATTGGGGTATTTGCTCCCTTGTTAGCACTAGGAAGAAAAGGTCCAGGAATTGTTCTGTTCTCCTTCATGTGCCTTAATTTGATTTGATTCGCACTAAGAAAAGGTCCAGGAATTGTTCTGTTCTCCTTCATGTGCCTTAATTTGATTTGATTCACCTCTTAGATGAGTTGAAGTCAGCACTACTTGAAACATGTGGGAAAATTTGTGTTTTACTTCTCTTATTATGACAAAATACTTGATTGAAGCAACTAAGAAAAGAAGGGTTTATTTCAGCTCATGATTTGAGGGGGTACATTTACCATGGTGGAGAAAGCATGATGACAGGAAAGTGAGGTGACTGGTCATGCTGCATCTGCCATGAGAGAGCGATGGATGCTCCTCTCACATCACTTTACTCTTCATTCCTTTTCACTCAGGTTAAGACCTCAACCACGGTGCACCTACTTTCAGGGTGGGTCTTCCTCCCTCAGCTAAACTTCTCTGAAAGTACCCTTACAGGCACGCTCAGAGATATGTGATCCTAAAATCTAAACCCAGCGGAGGTTAAGCATCAACATTTTCTTACCAGAAGGGGAAGTTCAATTAGTAGAAGAGAGAGGGGGAAGGAAAGATATTTGCTGATCCAAAGAAAGTAAATATGCAACACTACACAGCTTTGCTTCCTGCTGTTTTTACTTAATACTGTATGCTTATCACTCTTTTGTGTCCTCAAGTATTCTTTGAGAATCTGATTATTTTTCAGAATAGGTCTCTCTATGTAATCCAGGCTGGCCTACAGGTGTAGTCGCCTGGGCTGGTCTTGAACCTATGATCTTTCTGCTTCGGCCTCCTGAGTCTTGGGATTACAGGTGTGCACCACCACATAGAGCTTGAAAATATGGTATTTTATTACTACTGACCACCTCATTTCATATGGACATGCTATTGGTTATTTATTACTACATAATAAATAATTCCCCAAATAAGCAACTTACATCAATAACAAAAAATATTTCCCAGTGTTTTAGTGTGAGGACTCTCACATGGTTACTTAGGGACTTCCCGCTTGGACTTGTCATGAGACTGCATTCACACTGTCAGTTGGTGAGGTGAGGTTGATCAAAGGGGACAAAAGTTAATTTATGCAAGATGAATGAATCTTAGAGATTTGTTATACAGCACAGTGTCTGGTAACATTTTTCTTTTTGGTCTTTTTCAGACAGGGTCTCCCTTTAGTCCCAGCTGGCCTGGAGCTCGCTCTGTAGACCAGGCTGGCCTTGAACTCACAGAGATCTGCCTTCTGAGTGCTGGGATTAAAGGCGTCACCACCACACCTGGCAATACAGCACAGTGTCTGTAGTTTACTACAGTGAATACTTTTTTCCTCTTTTATTTGTTTACTTTTTAAGGGATGCTACAATATAATAACACAGTTGTTTTCAGATAACATTGATGTTACTCAGTTTGCCGTATAATTAGGTAATTGGTGCATTTTTTTTGAAGTGAGCCAAATTATTAAGAATAAGCAACGAATGTAACATTCATGTAAAACCAATTTGCAAGTATCTATGTCCAAATTTTGAACAACCTAAGGTTCCTATAGTCTAGTTGGAGATGCTTGTATGCACAGGCATGTTGATCAGTTAGGAGTCCAGTCTATATTGCTGTAGTCTCATGATTCACCCCAATCTCTCCACAGTCCTTACATTCTACCATGCCTCCTCTTCTGCAATTTGTTCCCTAGGCTTTAGGAAAGGGGCACAAGTGGGTGAGAAGCAAAACAGTCTATTTCCTCTGGAGATGTCATTTTGGACTCTAGTCTGTTCAGGTTGTTTCCCTTCATGGGTTGACAGCCAGTGATATCTTTTTAGTCATACTAACAAAGCACAAGTAATTGGATGTACAGGCATTTAAGCAGTACTAATTATTATGGCAAGCTAAGCTGTGAGCATAGACACAGATGCTTGGATGATATGCTAATCCACAAACTGTGGTTTCTCTATAAAGGGTGACAAGTTCTTATTGTGGCTTATAACATCTCCTAACCACTAGAGGACATAAGCTTGTGGCATCCGCTGTGAGTTATTCCTCCAAGGAGAGAGCTAATAGCCAATTAGAATATATATATATATAGACACATGGCTGCCACTGTTGCACAGTATCTCCAGGCAGTTGAGGTGTAGCTGATACTGACGGAGTTTACCTTCCAGATGCTGACCTTCCTACCTCTCCCCTTTATAGAAAAAAGAAAAACATGATGGTACTGAAGTCATTCCCTACCTGTAAATTAGAGCCAACTGTTATAGTGGTAATTTCTTATAAAACAGGTATAACTACCCTTTTTTAATTGACTGATAGGTATAGGAACTGTGAAAGGATAATTCTCTATCTAGAGCCAAATTCAATAGTAAAGTCTTTATAAGCTGTGTAATTAAGCAATATATATTAGTACAGGAAAGCTTTGATATCAACAATGAATTATTCTGCCTAGGAGATGTTGGCTAGGAGATTCAACACCCCCCCCCAATTATAAAGGCCTTTTGCCTATAAGTGGGATATATGCAAGGAGAAAGGCAGTAAGTACCTGTTGTCGAAGACCTAGTGTGAGCATGAAAAAATGTTATGAGACGTCACTTGCTAATGTACAACTGGCCTCTGAAATGCCAGAGAGCATTACCAAAGGCCACTAGTGAATACTTTTTTAAAAGGTAGCTATTATGTTATGTATTCTTACAAAATGAAATCAAGAAGTTTGGATGTATTTCCATGGTATGACACTTACCTAGCATGTACAAAGCTTTAGGTTTGACCCTTGGAACTGCAAAATAATAAATAAATAAATATAAGTAAATAAATAATAAATAGGATGAGAGGAGATTTTTGGAGGTGACATATTTTATGATATTAATTATAGTTATGGTTTTCTGGATGTTCCCATCTAAAATCATGACTGTTCTTTGTAGATCAATCATACTTCAATAAAATGGCTTAAGGAAAAAGAGATGTGGCTTCAGTTCAGTACCCTGTGGGACTCTATAGACCCGTGGACAGCATGGTTTTCCTCAGAGTGAGTCTCCTATGAGAAGGGAGGAAGAACAAGGGCAAGAGCACAGCAGAGGCCTCTGCAGTCTGGTCATAACCCAGCCTTGGAGAGAACTAACATCTCCTCTTCCTCTTCTTCTTAATTTTTGAACTTCATGTGTATTAATTACATAAAATGAGGGGTTTCATTATGACATTTTCATATGTGTATATGGTGTACTTTGATTGTATTTATCTCATTACCTTTTCTCATCTCACCTTTAAAAAGTTCCCCCTCTGCTTTCATGTATTTTTGTTTTATTAAAAATTCTGATTGTCTCTATGGGAGAAATGTGACATTTGTCTTTTAGAGTCAGGCTTATTTCATTGAACATGGCAATCTCTAGTTCTATTCATTTTTTGTGCAAGCAATGTGACTTTGTTTTTCTTTCCTTTTTTAAAAAAGATTTGTCTATTTTTATTTTATGTGTAGTAGTGCTTTGCCTACATGTAAGTGATTTCGATTGACAGAGGCCAGAAGAGCGTATCAGATCCTTTAGAACTGGAGTTACAGGTGGTTGCAAGCTGCCATGTGGGTGCTGGGAATAAATCCTGGCTCCTCTGCAACAGCAGCAAGTGTTTTTAACTGCTGAGCCAGCTCTCTAGCAGTTTTTCTTTTCTTTTTTTGAGAGCTTCTTTGTTTTTTTTTTTGGTCTGTTTGAAACAGGGTCTCCCTTTAGTCCCAGCTGGCCTGGAGCTCACTCTGTAGACCAGGCTGGCCTTGAACTCACAGAGATTCACCTGCTTCTGCCTCCCAAGTGCTGGGATTAAAGGCATGCACCATCACACCTGGCCCAATTTTGTTTTTCTCTGTGACTAATTGATTCCCCATTTTGCACACACACACACACACACACACATACATATATGTATATATGTATATGTATATATATGTATATATCACATTTTTATCCATGCTATTGATGGGGACCTCTGTTAATTCTATAACTTCCTTGAAATACTGTGGCATTTCTAAGTCACATTATGGCTATTCAATAAAAACCAAACCAAACCAAACCAAAACAAAAACAGCTTGACTCTTAGCATCTATTTTGAGGCCAAAATTGGACCAGAAGTGCTGATAATATGTTCCTTTATATTTCTCTCAGAATTTTGCTCTTGAACCAAAGCTTTGGTCATTCTTTATTGAAACAGCATCTCCAACATGAAATGGAGAAGTCTCTTATCTTATCAGGGAAGAATTTTGCTTTTTGATACCTAGACCTAGAATATCACACACATACAGTGACCAACAGATGATTCTCAGTTTCTCTCGTTGTTTGCAATGAAAAAATCCCTGTTTGCAACACGTTGATATCTAAAACATGCATACACACTTTCATACAGTATTTTGAGTAGAGGGCAAGGAAGGTTCATGAGGGATTAAGGCCATGTGACCAGGTCACAGGAGGAGGACATGTCTCACTGAGCTCGTTATATTATGTTTGTAAGGTTAGGTAAAAGCTATTTGTCCAGAGTATGTTCATATTGTTAAAGTGATTTCCACAGAATGGTATCACTTCTGCTTATTCTATTGACCATACACTGAAGCATGTGGAAGGGGGCTTCACGGGGTGTGGAATCCAAGAAGTGGAGGGACTTGCGTGCCATCTTAAAAGCTGCTTATCACAAACACTCTTCCTTTATTGTCAGGTAATTAGGCTGGTTCTAATTTGTCAAGAGTTTAAATAGGGCTGAGGAGATAAACTCAGTGGGTAAAGTGCTTGCCATGCAAGCATGAAGATCTGAGTTCGGATTCCCAGCCCCTGTATAAAAACTGGTGTGGCAGTACAGGCCTGTGACCCCGTGCTGGGAGAAGCGGGGACAGGAGTGTCTCCAGCACTCACTGGCCAGGCTGTGTAGACAAAGTGGTGAGCTCTAGGCTCAGGGAGAGACCCATTCTCAAGAACTAATGTGAAAAGTGATAAAAGTGGCACCTGAAGTTGACCTCTGGCCTCTGTGCATGTGCACAGGTGAGTGCACTGACCCCTCCACCCACATACATCACACCCACACCCAGGAGTTTAAATAATACTATAATGAATTTATAGTAATACAATCTTTGTTAACATTTGATTTTTGTATTTATTTCTGGCATTGAAATATTTACTAAAGAGTATACATTTATTAAAACCTTAGTTTTTTTTTCACCTTATGTGTATGTGTATGTGTATGTGTATGTGTATGTGTATGTGTGTGTGTACCTTCTTCTCTATGCACTATGTGTGTGCAGGTGCCTGCAGAGTTCAGAAGGTGGATTCTCTTGAGCTGTCTACGTAGTCTCTCTGGCAGTGTGTCTGAGGCCATTCTTCATATCCTCATGAATCTCCTCTGATTTCAGCCGCGGTATGACAAACAGGTCTGACTCAAGTGGTGCCTTTTGCCTTTTCGCATTCTGTCCAAGGTTCTCTGGTTTTGTAAGTAGAGTTTAGTAGCCGAAGCCTCTGGCCCCACCCTTGAGTGGATGCCAGTGCAGTGTAGTCACCTTTCAGAACCTAGGGGAATCAGTTTATTATCCCACAGGTAACAAAAATCTACAGGTTCTCTAGTTCCTTATTAACATGAACTGTGTTAGCATAAAACTTATTTACATCCTGCTGTATACTTTAATATTGGTTCCCTTTTTGTTACTATAACAAAACATAGTACTGAGCAGTTTTAAAGAAGGTTGGCTTAGCTCACAGTTGTGGAGGTTGAATGCCCAAATAGCATGGCACCAATTTTCACGCACACCCTTTGGCTGTATCACCCAATGAGGGATAGCACTACAACGGTGGGAGCACATGTGAAAGAGAATACATTACAAAGGAGGGCACCAAAGATGTCGCCAGTGATCAAAGTACCTTCCACTAGGCAACCTCTTAATATTAGTAAATTTAGGACCAAACAGATTTCTCCTCCTCGTCCTCCTCCTCCTCCTCCTCCTCCTCCTCCTCCTCTTCCTCCTCCTCTTCCTCCTCTTTCTCTTCTTCCTCCTCCTCCTCCTCATCCTCCTCGTCCTCCTCGTCCTCCTCCTCCTCCTCCTCCTCCTCCTC
>VZQC01010672.1:261111-279493 GCA_009823505.1 Rhizomys pruinosus | reverse complement strand
GGTGGTGCACACCTTTCATCCTAGCACTTGAGAGAAAAAAAAAAAAAAAAAGAAAAGAAAATATTGATCTCATTTTCCTGAGGTATCTATAGAGAAAAGTGTGTGTATGTGTGTATACGTGTGCATGAATATATACAGTTGACCCTATGTATTAATAAGTTCCCCATCTGTGTGTCCAACCAACTGTAGATGGAAAATATTTGAAAAAATGCAAATGCAGCACTCATGTTCAGTTGTTTCCTGCCGTTACTCCCTAAACAGTGGAGTACAGCAATTATTTAAATCATCTTTGCCACACCAACTCTAGTGTCGCCTGTGTGAGCAATGATGAAAGTCATATTCAAGGCAGGCGGGGGAGCAAAGTCTTTCAGGGCCTGACCCCCTGGAGGTCCCTGGCAGAGTGCTCAGCCTTGACCATTTCCCGATGTACTCCTAAGATGTCACACTTCCTTGGTGCTGGACTTAGCATGCTGTCTTTCTTAGTTATAATATACTTTCTGAATACAACAAAGTCATCTCTCAAGTTTAATTAAATGTTTCTTATAGACAAAGGACAAAGTTACCTAGATGTTCCGGGAGATGGCAATAATAGCCAAATACCTCCCCCAGTTTTAGGCCACTCTTGGAGCAGGAACTTTCTGTAAATCTTAGTCAAATTAAATATAAAAATATTTTTGAGTACGACCCTCCTTTCTTAAAAGCTCTTGCAAAAATTCATTGGAAAAACAACATTACATTGGGTGATATCATAGACCAATTTCAAAATAATGAATTGTTTGTAGAAAGTTCAAAACAGGATAATCAGGTAAAAATGATGTTTTCTATCATGACTGTTACTGAGTAAAATGGGAATTCCAGTGGCAGTCGTGTATGATGGAAGGCATTATTTAATTAAAGGCAGATGGTGGGCTCCTCCTTTAGGAAAAAAATAACATACAGAGGGTCCCTGATTCTCCCCCTCCTTTCACAGGAACATATAATGAATGGGAAGAGAGATGGGTTAATATAGATGGGCAGTGGGTTCTTTACTATACTTTAAACTTCATGCAAAAATTGCTAAGAGCCAGGGCCCCTTGGTGCTTATTAACCCCACAACAAAAACCAACTATTATTAATCAAATATACAATAGTAAATGGTGGCATTGCACACACTGTACCAAAGCAAGTCATGTTGAAAAATTGGCTCCAGGTACATTACAATTGGCCTGAGCCATTCCCTATGCTCCCAGCAGAAGAAAACCCTAAATCTTGACTCGGATTACATTTTAACAGGCCCGAGCCATTTCCCTGGGAGACAGAAAAAGAAAAACCTTAAGGTCACAAAGTAAAAGTTATTTTAGTGATAAAGTAATAGTAAAAAGAAAAGCCACAATCTCTCAGTGCTTAAAAAGTTTTGTTCCAGACTTGTGCCTGCGGTTTTGTGACCATTGTCTAAACTTAAAAATGTATTATGCTGTAACTTGTCAGCCATGACCCATGACTATGTACTTTGGTTAATGTACGAAAATTGAATTATTAGTAACCTGTCCAGTAGTCCTGGAAAGTTTGCCAACTCTCCTTGCTGTTTCTTCTTGAATGTACTATAAAACCACTGCCTTGAGCTCAGTAAAATCACAGCAGATCCAAAAGCGTCTCTTGGTTTTTCTTCTGTATGCCGTCACTGACCCTGTGTTTTCCTGTACACCAAGGACTCTGTTCTCCCGCAGTTGAAGACCCCCGGTGGGCTTAGTCTGTGGCAATCTTAGACATTCTAAATAACCTAGAGATGATTTTACATACATGTATGGGTTATCCACAAATTCAATACCATTTTATGTAAGGGACTTGAGTTATCTGTAGATTGTGGTGTCTGTGGAGAGTTGTAAAACAATAGCAAGAGATGACCTCATGTGTGTTTTTGTATATGTATTTGTGTGCTGTGAATGTCTATTATTTGTGTACATGTAGATGTAAGGGAATAAATGAGTAAACATAGATTTATACAACTACATGTATGCATTTTTACATGTGCTATAAATATACATTATCTGCAACTGTGGGAAATGTGTGAGTGTATGTGTACAGAACTAAAGGTACTAGCTCAGGTGTGGCTGTGGAATCCTCCAGCCTCAAGCAGGGTCTTGAACAGTGCAGTGCCAGCTTCCAGCGTGGATTTCTGATTTCTTGGACGGCAGTAAGCATCCCGAGAAGGAGGATTCATAGACGATTTCTCACTTAAGGCAGCAGATTACAGAGTGGGGATTAATTTGAAGTCAGCTTTCAGGTGTCACTCTTGTGGAAAGACTTTGATAGTTTTCATCTTTGAATGGTCAGCTGGATATTTTCTTTTTCTCTTTCTTTTTCTTTTCTTTTTTTTTTTTTTGGCCTTTTTGAGACAGGGTCTCCCTGTAGCTCCAGCAGTCTTGGAACTTGCTATGTAGAACAGGCTGGCCTTGAACTCACAGAGATCTGCCTGCCTCTGCCTCCCAACTGCTGGGATGAAAGGTGTGTACTATGACTGGCCTGGATATTTTCTTGAATTATAAGTCAGGTTGAAGAAAAGTGTATGCATTTTCATAAATAGTCATGTGCATTCTCATTGGTTAGTGTGTTTTCAAAAAATATATGAAAGAGAATTTGTTACAAGGGAGAGTGGAATGAGATTAATGGAGAATAATTATGAAGGATATAATGTACATAAGCAATGAATAATAGAGGATGAAGCACCAGAAAGGGGAGGGCATGAGAGGAGGAGGTTCTAGACCTGGCCTTGACGGGGAAGGGAGGGTACTGTCACTAGTGAGATCAGGAGAGGAGCTGGATGGCCTTCGTGGCCTGCAGCACAGGAATTTGACCACACAAGCCCAAGCCAGACAGCGCCAGGCCTGATCTCTCTCTCCTCTCTCCTTTCCATCTCTTGCCATGTCTTACATTGCCAAAACTAAACAGGAGCCCAAAGACCAAGAAACCTTGAGATGAGACATGGAGCAGGATGTGAAAAGACAGGGAAGGGTAGAGAGTAGATGGGCCCCGTGCAGAGTGCAAAGTCTGTAAGTTTGAGAATATAATGAAGGTAGAGACTGTTTGGCTTCTAATCACAACTTGGACAATTACTTAAATGAAAATGATCAAATGACAGTTCCGAAATAGTCTATAAATTAAATCTTTGCATATTATATGGCTTTTTACAAACCTAAAACCCAAGGATTGGTGACATCATTCTTGCCTCTAAACTATGACCAGGTTCTGTTAGGGAAATGTAGCCCTTTACAATATGAACAATTTTCCAGTATCATTAATAGGAATTCCCTGTCTTTAGCAGCAGAGAGAGGAGGCATCCTCCTCAATCTTCAGCCCACATGCCACAGGAAACATAAACTCTCATTTTGAACTGGGCAAAACAACTGACAAGAGTACAAACCAGAATAAATCCCAAGACCTGGTAGCTCATGGTATCTGCTACTTCAGTTGTGAAACCCAAGTCATGAATCTACATGCTTGACAGCTGAGTAAACATCACAGGGCACGCTATGTGCATGTGCTTATTTCCTTAAACACTGAAAGCAGGGCTGGAGTTTTAGCTCAGTGATAGAGCACTGGCCTAGCATGGGTGGGGCCAAAGGTTCAATCACCAGTACCATTAAACAAAAACAAAACCTGCAACACTGAAAACAAAGAGAAAACGATGAGGATTTTTGGCCCCTCCCACAGGAGCTTGGTCTCCCCTCATCTCATCTCCGCCCCGGCTATCTATGACCAGAGTTCATGGGTATGCGTGCACTTTGTCAAACTAGGGTACAAGTGGTGCGCTCTTATCACCCTGGCGCTGGGAACACTTTGGTAATGAGAAGTCTGTTCCCCTTAGGCTGAACACTGGCAGAATGCAGGTTCTGGGCTGCTGGGGTCTGACTCCTCATGGGAGTAGCTTTCTAGTGAGAGTAGACAGCAAAAATATCC
The DNA here is from genome assembly GCA_009823505.1 of Rhizomys pruinosus. Classification (NCBI taxonomy): domain Eukaryota; kingdom Metazoa; phylum Chordata; class Mammalia; order Rodentia; family Spalacidae; genus Rhizomys; species Rhizomys pruinosus. Next base: position 275,557 of record VZQC01010672.1, on the reverse strand, counting down.
TAAATTTCTCAGCTCAATCTCCACTTGAATCTCTATGTGGAGAAAAAAATTGAAATAAATTCTTAGTAACAGAAAAAAGTACGAGAAGAATGTTTTTGGCAAAAAAAAAAAAAAAAAAAAAGATTGTCGACATTTAAAAATGCCAGCAAAAATAGAGAGGGAACCCCTGATAAAGGACTGTGAGGGGCTGGGAGGTTCTGACCTGAGCTTTCTAAGAATCAAATCACTGAAGGAGAAAGAATGGTTAATGGCTGTATTTCGCAGCAAAGGGTTCATCTGAAGGAAGAGCTAATGCTTACTCTGGCGACTTCTTTCTCTGGGAAGGTGGGAGGATTTATGGGGTGTTGGTTTCCTCAGTAGAGCAAAGCCCCACAGAGAGGGTGTTTATAAGTTCCTTTAAAGGCAAGCAAGACAAAAGGATCAGCCACGCATGGTGGCAGCAGCGCACACACCTGTAAACCTTGCACTGGGTCCTAGGCAGGAGGATAATGAATTCAAAGCCAGTCCTTCTCAAAGAACAAAATTGTCAAAAGACTCAGGAAGTTGTGCTTTGAACAGACTGTTCCAGTTTGGCTTTGTTTTTAGATGTTTCTGTGTTTCTTTCAGAAAAGGGTGCCTTTTAAGTGTGTGCTGTAAACAAGTGCCCTGGCTGGAATGGGGGAAGGGGTTCTAAGAGCTGGCAAACAATAAGTCAGTATACATATTGTTAAACAAATACACCCAGCTGGTCTGGATCTGCCAGTATCTGTGCAGAGGTCAAGGGTCAGTTAGCACACTTCCAAGTTTTTATTTTTTGGAGCTTGTTATGGAGAGGGAGGTTATGCCTCATCATGGCAACTGGGGCCGGGTTAGAAATAGGGCTTCTCTATGTCCAAGGAACTGTTTTGAAAGCCTGTTGGTAGCTTCTCTTCTGAGATTTCTCAGCAAATAATCAGTTAGCAGGTTGATACACTGAGGCGTGCTGACATATCACTGTGAGTTGTGTAAATGGTACTTTTTTACAATTGGAGAGTTAAAGTGTAAGTTTTGATAGTGGAAAAATTGAATGAAAGAAAGCACTTGGACTAAATGCCAAAACACAGCTCTCTTTTTGGTTCTTCGATGAATTAACTCATTTAGCTGTTCAGTGTTGAAAAAGAGCCAGCAGGGACTTGGCTGGGCCTGCTAGAGAGGGAGGGGGCAGGGAGCTTCTGCCCTCGGGCACAGGCAGGTGGGGAGCAAGCAAGAAAGGACAGGCCTAGGAGGAGGAGGAGATGCAGGCTGGTAGTTTGCCTGTTTATAATGACCTTCCTATAGTTGCCCCACCATGAAACTGAACAAATGTTCTTGTCCACACAATGCCTGTTTCTCTCCTCTCTGTATTTGGCACGCACACCACTATTCAGTGTTGGTTGAATGCTTCATAAATTGCTGGTCCTCCATTTTTACCTTTACTGATGATATTAAATTTGTTGACTGGGGTTCTGTAAATTACAGTGGCAAAAGATAGACAGGTAAAAGAAGTAGATGAGTATGAACATGTGTATATGTATGCACACACCTGGTAATACTTGATAACTCAAAGGGACGGTTAGAGCTTAAACTCATACAGCATCTTAGTAAAGATCAATAATCTTATAGAGAAATAAAAAGGGCTTTAAACACCTCAATTTTCAGGAAAATAAGCATATGTTTGAGACTAATGGAAAATAAGGGCTAGCAAGATCTGCTAGATACATTCTTCTCTCCTTCTCTGAGCTGACAAAAACCTAGAGTGGGCCATAGCCTTTGTAGAAACAAGCTTAAAATAAAATTAAACAAATAACAAAGAAGCCCAAAGAATAGCTGTCATTCCTGGTAGAGATGAGGGCGGAAAGAATTTTTCTTGTGTCTGTTTTCTTCTTGATTTGCTTCAGCTCACAATAATCAATATGCCAAAGTGGCATGTTCTGAGGTGGCGAATTGTATACTTCCTGTGAAGAAAGTTACATAACTTCCTGGTTCTCTTGCATGTAAAAAGCAAGTTAACAGTAACTTTAGGTCTTCTGAGGATACAGTGAGGTAATCCAGTCAAAGCACTTAGAACTGTTCAACCAAACAGCTCAGTAAATGCTGCCTAATTTCCTGCTAAGAAATCCTTTGCATTCCCCTAAGGTCATTTGATCCCTGACTTGAGAGCGATGAAGGCCACAGATATACGCAGCTAAGTAGGAAGTGGAACGTTTTATTGTTAGAATCCTCTTCCTTCTAGAAATTTCTGAAAATTGGTGAGGTTAATGACAATAGCTAATTCAGAGACAATTCAGTAGGGATTAAGAATCAATGTGCCTGGGGCTGGAGAGATGACCTAGTGGTTAAGAGCACCTCTTGCAGAGGACCCAGGTTCCATCCCCAGCACCCACATGGCGGCTGAGAACCATCTGTAACTCCAATTCCAGGAGAACTCCAGTTCCAGGGGAATCCGACACCCTCTTCTGACCTCTGCTGCATTGCACGACACTACATGCAGACAGTACATTCACACACATAAAAAAATAAAAAGAATCAATGTGCCAGGTGTGGTGGCACATGCCTTTAGTCCCATGCAGAGGCAGGCCGATCTCTGTGAGATCAAGGGCAGTCTGGTCTACATAGTGAGTTCCAGGCCAGCTGGGGCTGAAGGGAAACCATGTCTCAAAAAAACCAGAACAAAACAGAAGACGCAAATACAGCTTGCCAGGTGGTTCGTCGGGTAAAAAAGGTGCTTGCCCCCAAACCTGATGACCTGAGTTCAGTCCTCAGGATCCACATGGTGGAGGGAGAGAACTGACTCTTGCAAGTCATTTTCTGACCTAAACACAAACACACACACACACACACACACACACACACACACACACACAAACACATTTAAATGAAATAAATGAAAACAACTAAATACTACAGAGTGCTTGCTTCTGGGGAAGCTGTTGCCGTGTCATGCAGAAGTGGTGGAGCTTAGGCCTACAGATCTGCAGAGGCTCAGGTAAAAATAAAAGGAAAATTGTAATGAAGACAACACTGGAAGCTCTGCAAACTGGAGAGGGGGGGGCCATTAAGGAGGTAGGATTTATGCATCATTTCAGTTGCTGCTTGGAAATAACTTTTGTCATCTCCTTGAACAACTGGAACAACTGGACCCAAAGGCTTGAGATGGTATCAAGAGGTTGTGTGACTGCTGTCTTACGGACACTTCCATTCTGTTTGTACATGGATTTCCTGCGTAGTTCATATTACCCCAGTTCATTCTCTGGATTTGTTAATTCATATACGTCTTCGTTTTTCCTGCCTTCTGCACAATGCTGATTCATAACTCCTTCAGGCCATGTCTTCTGAATTGTAGATTCTAAGGCCTCAAATGAAGCGCTTTTATGTGTGCACTTCCCAAGTTTAGGTTGATGGAAAAAAGAAATTGTCCAGGTATAGAGAGGAGAAGGATAGGTAATGAAAAAGCATAGACTGAGGAACGTCTTCCAAGATTAGCATGGTCACCAGGACTCCTGATTTGCAAAGTAAGCTCATCTTGGCTTGAGTAAAGCTGAAGGAATAAGCTTTCCTTTTCCAGCCTAACTGGAAACTGGAGCACAGGAAAGTGAAGAGCAACAGGCTTTGCAGGGAGAACCCCGGGATGGAGAGGGTAAGGCCAGAGGGCATGCTGAAACTGTCATCTTCACTATCAATAGCAAATATTTACTAAGACTCTAGACAGTAATCTGGACATCCCTGGACTTTGAAACAATACTGTTTACGTGGAATGAAAGGTCTTTGAGACTAAGTTCCTGCCCTAGGTCCCAACAGACCAGATTAAAAATGAAAAGGAATTATGCACATTGACATCCCGAATTCCCAACCTGAAACCAAGTTGTTATCTGATCTTCCCAAAAGTCAGAAGGCAGGAAGACAGGTAACAGCTGAATTTTGATGCTGTGATTGTGAAACTCCCCATGCCTTAGTTTTTACAAGTCCATACAAAGTGACCTGAAGTAATCTGACATTGACCTGTCAGCTATTTTTCTGTTGTTCTGCCTCTCTGTCCCTGGTTTATGGGGACAGGAGGTTCAAAGTGACCATGTGATTTCACTTCTCTGTTTGCAGTTCCCCCTCCTTCCTTCTTTAGCATTTTCATCTAAAAACAAACCTCATCTACTTAGCCTAACAGAACACTTATTCTCTTTTTTTTTTCTTCTTTAAATTTTATGTGTGTGGTCATAAGTGCACCCGTGTCATTCAATGCACCTGGAGATCACAGAGTGCTTTGAGTTCCCCTGGAATTGGAGTTACAGATTATTGTTAGCCACCATAGGGGTGCTGGGAATTGAACCTGGGTCCTCTGTAAGAAAAGCCAGTGCTCTTAACCACTGAGCCATCTCTCCAGCCCCTAGAATACTTATTCTGTTTTATGAAGTGAAATATTATCAGATTCTAGAATTGTAAAAACTACTTAAGATCTTTAAACCAAATCATTTCAATTTATTACTTGATTCAATTTATTGTATATTTGATATATATTTCAAATTATTACTTTTTTTTTTTTTTTATTTTAATTAATTTTATTTATTTATTGTATGTGTATGAATGTACTGTCTGCATGCAAGTCTGTGCACCCGTGTCGTGCAACGCCGCGGAGGTCAGAGTGTGCTTTCTACAATTTTCACATTTTAACAAATGCTATTAATGAAAGCTATTATATTGTAAGTGGAACTTCCTAATAAATTATATGATTATTTATTAAAACAAATGATGTGATTTTAAATTTTTGCACTGATTTCTCCTATCTATAGAGGATCTGAATAATGGATGAGTGGCTGAAGCACACACATATATGTACATCTATATCTATATCTGTCTATATCTATAGATGATAGATGGATAGATAGTTCTCAATATGTAGCTCAGGCTGGCCTAGAATTTGAGATTCTCCTGACTCAGCCTCAGAGTGACCCTATGTCCAGTTCTGAAGTAGAATTTTTTTTTTTTTTGGTTTATTCCAGACAGTGTCTCCTTGTAGTCCCAGCTGTCCTGAAACTCACTCTGTAGACCAGGTGGCCTTGAACTCACAAAGATCCACCTGCCTCTGCCTCCCAAGTGCTAGGACTAAAGGCGTGCACCACCACGCCCGGCTCTGAAGAGGAATTTTAAAAAAGATGCTAAGCCTGGGATTGGTGACAGGAGAACCATGATTTAAATCAACTTCGGCTACGTAACAAGGCCTTGTCACAAACAAACAAAAACAAACAAACAAGCAAGCAAATAAACTATCACACAAAAATCTCCCAAACAAAAAAACCCCGTAATGTGAACAAACTTGTTTGTACTAATATTTTTAGAAATAAATCATCTTTTTCTTTGAGAAGGATGGGGTTGATAGTTTTTTTTCAATTTTTAAAATTTATTTTTTATATATGTTTTGTACAAGATTATCAAATCTAGACCCATGTCCCCCACCTTATGCCCACACCCCACCAGAGCTCATGCATTCTGCCAAACATGCTTTTCATCTCGTTCTCAGTCTTTCTCGATATTCTCCATGTGGAAGTTGACTGCTTTGAGCAGAAGTTCACTGTTTCAGTCAGTTCTTTGATGCAGTCCTTTCTGTTGTTGTTGTTGTTTCCAATATGCATAGCTCCCAACTACTTGGACAAAAGTTCAAGGGTCCATGCACAAGAAATACTTACAACTAGGTAATTGGCACTAGCACCCACAGATGAGGGATACCATTCATCATTTGTTTTTTCTGGGACTGTGTTACTTCACTCAGCATGATGTCTTCTAGTTCCAGCTATTTTCCTGCAAAGCTCATGATGTCATCTTTCTTTACTGTTGCATAGAACTCCATTGTGTAGATGTACCACATTTTCTCTACCCACTCGTCAGTTGAGGGGCATTTGGGTTGGTTCCAGCTCCTTGCTATTGTGAAGAGAGCTGAAATAAACATGGCCGTGCATGTATCTCTGTGGTGGGGTGAGTCTTGTGGGTACATGCCTAGGTGTGGTATGGCTGGGTTGGGTGGCAAGTTCATTCCAAGTCTTCCATAGTGGCTGTACAAGTTTTATTTTTTTTAATTATGTGTGTGTATGTGTGTTTGTGTGTGTACGTGTGAATGCAGAGGCTAGAGCCATCTTATCCTCATGGAGCTGCAGTTGCCGATAGTCGTGAATTGTGAGAGCAGTACATACTCTCATGGCTGAGCTATCTCTGTAGCCTCTAGCTCCTGCTTCTTTTTTTTGAGACAGGGTCTCCCCTTTGGTCCCAGCTGGCTTGCTATCTATGTAGAGCAGACTGGCCTTTAACTCACAAAGATCTGTCTGCCTCTGCCTCCAGAGTGTTGGGATTAAAGGTGTGGGCCACCACACCTGGCTGCTTTGTTCTTTCACCACCTGGTTCTTACTAGCTCCTATGTTCTTAGATAATGAGTAGTGTGTCTTGTCAAGGGGGAGGAGCCAGGAACACCTGAGAGGAGACTGTGGACATACACATGTATGAAGATCAGAGAAATTGAGTAAAAGGGAAGATGCCAACATATTTTTTTTTTAATTTTTTATTTCTGTATGTGTATGAATGAACTATCTGCATGCAGGTTTGTGCACCCGTGTCGTGCAGTGCCGTGGAGGTCAGAAGAGGGTGTTGGATTCCCCTGGGACTGGAGTTCTCCTGGAATTGGAGTTTCAGACAGTTCTTGGCGGCCATGTGGGTGCTGGGGATCGAACCTGGGTCCTCTGTAAGAGCGGTCGGCACTCTTAACCGCTAGTCCATCTCTCCAGCCCCAATGCCAACATATTTTCAGAAAGGCAGTTGGAGGTCACATTCACCACGCTGGTCTTGAGTGTCTCTAAAAGAAGAGTGGGAGGGAGGTCAGCTCCTAAACACATACCTTAGCGGAATGCGGGATTTGCAAGAGCAGTGAAATAGTTAAATAAATTGGGTGCACAACTTTTGGCTACTGTTTCCACTTGGTCTGGCTGGCCTTGTGGCTGTGATGAATGGTCCATTAGCTGAACAATGAGATCTAGTCATCAATGCAAGCCAGCCTGGAGTTCTGGTACAGAGGGCAAGGCATTCCCATGGCAGAACTGACTTAAGAGGAGGGAAACAATTCATCTAAAACAGCATTACAAAAGTGGTCAACAGTTTTAAGGATAACTTCTTTTTTTTTTTTTTGGTCTTTTTGAGACAGGTTCTCCCTGTAGTCCCAGCTGTCCTGGAACTTACTCTGTAGACCAGGCTGGCCTTGAACTCACAAAGATCCACCTGCCTCTGCCTCCCGAGTGCTAGGATTAAAGACGTGCACCACCACGCCCGGCTAAGGATAACTTCTTTACAGATTTCCACCACCTACCTAAATTACTTTTATTGTGTGATAGTCTCTCCTTTATTGTTTTTTTCTGGAAATAGGGTTCATTGAAATGATTGGATAGTGAGTTTCTACACTGTATTAAATAAGGAAACTCTTTCCTCAAATATTTTTCTGTACTTTCCTCCCATTAGTACAATAATGTATGTAATTAGATTGCCTGAATTTCTCTGACCTGGAACTTACTATGTAGCCCAGGCTGGCCTTGAACTCACAGAAATCCACCTGCTTCTGCCTCCTAAGTGCTGGGATTAAAGGCATGCACCATTACACCCAACTTTGAATTTCTTTTTTTAAGCATTTAAAACATTTATTTATTTTTATTTTATGTGTATGAGCATATTGCCTGCATGTATTTAAGTGCACTCATAGTGCATTCATGCATGCAATGCCCATGGAGTTCAGAAGAGGGTGTCATTCCCCTGGAACTGGAGTTTTAAATGTTTGTTATCTGCCATATGGGTTCTGGGAACTGAACCCTGGTCCTCCATGAAAGCAGGGAGTGCTGTCAACCATTGAGCCATCTCTCCAGCCGCAGATTGCCTGAACTGCTTACAGAGTTCATTGATGCTTTCATGATTTTTCTTTCACCCTCCCCCAACACTTTTTAGGGGTCACTGTTCTGTACATTCTTATATCTAGCATCTTCATTGTTTTACATGTCGTCTCTTATGTTTTAGTTATTTCTAGAAAAGTTGTTCCCTAGTAATCCCCTGCCTGCTCTTGAAGAGTTCAGTTTTCAGTACCCACATGATGGCTGATGACCTTCCTTAACTCCAATCCCAGGGGATCTGATGCCATATTCTGGCCTCTGAAGGCATTGCATACATTACTGCACCTACATATATGTAGGCAAACCATTCCTGTCGGGTCAGTGGCTTTGAGTCACACGTGACCACCTTCCACACGCTGTCCTTCTCTTCTTGGCTCAGCTCCAGGACTTGCCTCCTGCCTGCAGGCCAGCAGTCTCTGGGCTCTGCTCCCACAAGAAAGGGGGAGGGAATACCGCTGGAGATCACCTGTGAATGTCCCTGCCTGCAGGGGCATGTAACGTCAGGTACTCGAGGGATACCCCAAAACCTGTGAAGATTAAGCGGGAGAAAGGATCGAGACCAAGCAAGCAAGCTCTTTGTCAAGGTCTCATTGTCTTTATTAGGTGCAGGGTTTATATGGACAAGGGAGCGGGAAATCAGGAAAGGTGTAGGGGGAGGGTAAGGCAGGGCAATCAGTCAGTCCAGCCATCCGGTGCCAGGGAGGCTGCCTTGCAAGATAGTTGAGCAGGGACATATGGCTGGAGCATCCTGTGATCTTTTTGCACGTCCATGGGAAAAGCTCAGGGTGTCAGCTCACATAGCCAACTTTATTGCAGGCCAGTTTTATTGCAGGCAAGTAGCTGTCCTTGAGCAAGGCAGGAAGCCCCTCTGCATGTCTGCACTTCCCTGGGAACAGTTCTCAGAGTTAACCCTTTATGGGCAGGCTTACAGCTCCTCACATGTGAAATGAACACACACACACACACACACACACACACACACACATGCGCAGAGAGCCGGGGAGGATAGGATCTCTTTATTTTCTCTCAGTGAAGTCTATATATTCAAGACTACAGTGCTTTCGGCAAGGAAGTGGGGAGCAGGCAGAAGGGAGGGGTGAGTCAACTTGGTTCTAATTGGGGGGCTGCAGAACTCTGGTTTGTGCAACAGGTAAGTAGAGGTGTGAGATTCTGCTCAATGCCTCAAGGAAAGGGGCCTGGAACTTTGCAGAGATAGGGCGAAGCAAGAATCATTGTAATATCCCAAATCTTCTGGCTACAGATAACTCTGGAAGCCCACAGAGATATCAGATAACTGGAGATCTTCTCGGGACAGGTCTTACAATTTCTTGCTTCAAGCCACACACAAAGTTCCATTCCCACATCCTACCCTTTGTTTTTTAATTAAATGGAGCAGTAATGTCAAGGTCCTATAGGGAGTCCCCTGGGACAGCCTGGTATTGGACTAGAAGAGTCTTGGCTGTAACCTCAGTGAGTGTATTGATTCCGTTTTTTGATAAACCGGAGGACACCAGGTGCGATAGTCAGGAGGACTCCTTCGGTGAAAATGGGTACCAGTAAGGGAAGTAGCCAGGAAGTCAGGGGGCTGGAAAACCATGGGACAGAAACTTGTGGGGAGTTTCTATCATGGAGCTCTTTCCTGAGGCTTTTTAAGGTTTTAACATTTTGCTCAAAAATACCAGACTCATTTAAATAAAAAACAACATTCCTCTCCCAGGAATTTCTTCAAGGCCAGGGTTTGCCAGTTCTGCATCACCACCTCTGTCAGAGAAGTTATCTCTCTCTGGAGCAATTCAAGGCTGTTCGTTGTGGACACCATTGCTTCATCAAGCTTAGTTTGGAAGTCCGCTTCCATGCTGTAAACCTTCGCTGGGGCTCTGCCTGCAGTTCCCATCGCTGCCGTGGAGAGGGCAAGGCCTAGGCTGACCAGAACTGGGATGAAAATTTCTCTCTTTTGATGGTCTGGGTCCAGTCGCAGTATCCAAGCGACTTCCTCCTTTTCATAAAGGAAGATCTGAGGGGTGATAATTATAGGCAAACAAATTCCAGAACTGGTAGCATTTGCACAGAGGGATGCAGTGCCATCACACCAGAGAAAGAATTGTGATTTGATACACAGGGTCCTGTCGAGAGGGACACTTTGGAGACACCTGGGGGTCTGGGGCTGCTGCAACTCTTACTAAACAAATAGGAAATGTAGTGAGTTGGTCGAAGAGAGGAATGCCGTGAAACACTGGCTCTGTCTTCACGGAGGCAGATTCCTGTAAGGAGGTGTTAGAGGGGACGGCAGTGAAAAGAGGGCGTGTGAGGGATGCACAGAAAAAACATTGGGAGACATTAGGGTGGGTGGTGTAATTGAGGAGATCTCTGGCGTATTCAATGTACTGAGGCCATGTTACAGAGGACTGCAGCTTTTCTTCCATTTTGGACTCCTGTAACAGAATGTAGGATTGAGTAAGGAAGGGTTGAGGAGCTAGAACAAGCTGGCAAGAGATACGGATATCTGCCATAGGGTACCAGGCATTGATGTAAGGGTAGAGTTTTCCCTGTATTCCAGCTCTCCAGCAGTCACTCCAGGGGTCCTTTTGTTAATTTTAAACTGGTTATTTTGGATTTGAAACAGGCTTCTTGGGCCACAAACACTCTCCAACCTGCAAGACCAGAATCTACACACACTGTCCTTTGTTAAGATGGGGAAAAAGGGTTCCTGAGAGGCAGTGATTGCAGCCTTGCAAAAGACAGTGGCTGGTTCCAATTGCCTGATTTCTTCCTTCCCAAGTTTCTCTGACAATATCACTAGACATGGGTCCAAGTCAGAGGTCTGTTCTCAGGCTGGGCAGAGATAGAGTTAGTTTGAACTATTATCAGAGCAGCTAAAAGGATGGCAGACAGGGGTGCAGAGGGGGGGGGACCATGGATTTTTGCAGAAGTGAGGAGTTGTTCAAGTTTCTTCCAGAGTGACAGGTGTGCCATCTTCTTGGTCTGCGGGGATGAATCTGACATTTCTGGCCAGAATCCAAATGGGTCTTGGATGATCTTGTGGGAAGATGCAAGCAAAGTCCCTTCCAGTTGTCAACAGTGGATCAGGTCTTTTCCATTGATTGTCTAAGGGGTCTTTCCATATGACAAGTATTTGAGGAACGGTGCTGGGTGTCTGCCAATGTTTGACTATGGCTGAACACTTTGAATCTCCGTAAATGTTAAAGAGGTTTAGAGTTGCCAATGCCATGGCTAGCTGGATGTTAGGAGGGTATTTCCCTGCCTTTTGTTTTAATAATTGGTTTTTTAGGACCTGATGGGTCCGTTCTATGATGCCTTGTCCCTGTGGGTTATGAGGGGTACCTGTATGATGTGCAATATTCCATAATTGACAAAATGATTTAAAGTGAGAGCTAGCAAATGCTGGCCCATTGTCCGTTTTAATCTGTTTGGGGAGTAGAAAGTAGGTGGGCAGTGAGGTCCTTGGCTTTCTCTCCTTTATGGGGAGTAGCCCAGATGAATCTGGAATAAGTGTCTGTGGTAACAAATACATATTTTTGTTTTCCAAAAGAAGCTATATGTGTAATATCAGTTTGCCAGAGTGCATTGGCTTTCAATCCCCTGGGGTTAATTCCCAAAACCTGTAGTGCAGGTATTTTAACTAGAGTATAACAAGTTCTAAGGATTCCCTGAAGTTGGGCGGGAGGAATTTTAAGAAAGCGAGCTTGGAGGCCTTTTAGGTTAACATGGGTGAGGGAGTGGAATTTTTCTGCTTCAGAGAGGGATAGGACGTAAACCCCTGTAGAGGAGACTCAGTCTGCAAGAGAGTTGCCTTCAGAGAGAGGTCCTGGCAGGAGGCTGTGCGCACGAATGTGCTGTATGAAGAAGGGGTGGCTCCTATTCTGTAAAAGGGATGAAACTGCAATGAGAAGCGGGGAGAAGGGATTTTTATCTAATCAGACAAAGGATCTGGATAGCCAGGGCAGCAGATTGTTCACATAGATACTGTCTGAGAAGAGATTAAGAGGCCTGTTGGTTTCTTTGAGAGCTAAATAAACAGCTTAGATTTCTCTGTACTGTGAGGAGTGGTCAGGGAGCGGGTGAAACAGGATCTGAGGGGTTTGATCCAGGTTGTCATAAATGATGGCTGCAGCCCCTTGCTTCCCTCCATCTGTGAAAACAGATGCGGCCTGCCTTATAGGCGCATCTTGGAAAAGATGGGGAGGAAGCCAGTTTAGCAATGGGAGAGCGGAGACCCACCTGTCATTAGGGTAATGATTTTCTATCTGTCCTGGAAATCCCATGAGGCTTAAAGCTATATGAACATGATTTCACATCAGCCATTGGATATCCAGGAGGGAGAAGGGTGTCACTATGACATCAGGCTCCTTTCCCAGTGTCTGCAGGGAACGTTCCCTCCCATTTCTTATCATAGCAGCTAAAGAATCCATTTCAGTTAACAGTCAGGGAGTTCCCCCTATGGGCATGTGCAGCCACTCTAGTACTCCCCTGGATTGGTAAAGAGCCACTACGAGCATGGGGGTAGTGTTAAAAATAAGCAACTGCACAGGAAGGGAGGGTGTGAAACGTGCTAAAGCCATGCTCTGGAGAGCTCGGCTGACTTCAGCCAGAGCTTCTGAGGCTTCTGCTGTGAGCTTTCACCTGGAAGCTGCATCCCTGTCTCCTTGAAGAAGGTCAAAGAGAGGCTGTAGCATTGTGGTGGGGATGGACAGCCATGGGCAGAGCCAGTTAAGATTTCCTAGGAAGGACTGAAGGGATGCTAGCATGAGCTTGGGAGGAAAGGAGAGTACAGGTTTGAGAGGTCTCACTGCAGTGAGAGAAATTTCAGTGCCTAGGAAACAAATTGGGGGAGTCATTTGAACCTTAGCATGGGCTATTTTAAATCCAAAAGCTTCTAAGGATGGTAGAAGCCTGTCCTTTAAACTTGCCAGGTCAGTTGATGATTTGTCCCAAACTAAAATGTCGTCCATATAATGGAAGACTTGCAGACCTGTTCCATATGGGGTTTAAGAGCCACTGCTACTGCCTCTTGGCAGAGCATTGGGCTGTTGGCCATGCCTTGTGGCAGGACAGTCCACTTGTAACGAGTTGCTGGACTTGAGTTGTTAATTGCAGGAACTGAGAAAGCGAACTGCTTGCAATCCTCAGCATGGAGGGGGATGGACAAAAACAGTCTTTTATATCTAAGGCTAGCAGAGGGGTGTTAGCTGGAATAGCAGAGGCAAGAGGGAGACCCCTCTGTGGTGGCCCCCATATATGCATTGTTCTGTTAATGGCTCACAGGTCTTGTAAGAGACACCAACCTCCTGTTGCCTTTTTAATGAAAAACACAGGGGTGTCCCAGGAACTGCAAGATGGACAGATGTGTCCCAATGAAAAGTGTTCCTTGACTAAGTCTTGGAGAGCTTGTAATTTCTCCCCTGGTAAGGGCCACTGCTCAATTCAAACTAGATCATCTGACTTCCAGTCCAGATGAAGGGGAGAATACTCTGCAGTGACCCTCAGGATTGGGGTGCTTCTTGCTGGGATGATGGAGGCATTTTCCCTCAGTCTGGGCATGGTTGTTCTCATTTGGAGTGGCAACAACCACATCCAAAGTCTCTAAAATATCTCAGCCGGGTGTGGTGGTGCATGCCTTTAATCCTAGTACTTGGGAGGCAGAGGCAGGTGGATCTTTGTGAGTTCAAGGCCATCCTGGCCTACAGAATGAGTTCCAGGACAGCTGGGACTACAGGGAGACCCTGTCTCGAATAGACAAAAAAATCTCACCCTAGCAGATTGATATTGGTAGGTGCTATTTATGGGTGAATCTGACCCATGTTTCCATCAGGGTCTTCCCAGGTGTAAATATTTTTAGTTATGTAAGACTGTGAGGGCCCCCCCTATTCCTAGAAGTTTAGGTCCTGGAATCAAGGGCCAGTCAGGGGGTATTTTTTGCTGTTTTATAATGGTTCTTTCTGCCCCTGTACCTACCAAACTTTTAAAAGACCTCCCCCCAATTTAATCATCAATGCAGGATGTGAGCCTTCTGAAATAGGCACTGCCCACAGGGCCTGTACTGTCTCTTTTTCCCCCTTTTTTCCCTGGGCTAGGGGCTGCCCATCTAGGAGTTTAAAGGTGGCAATTTTTTCCCAATTTTCAAATCATAGTTTGAGCAGCAATCTTTCCTCCAATGATATCCTTTTTTACACCTGGGGCAGAGAACGTGTGGGGGGCATTCAGGAGGTCCTCTGGGAGAGACTGGTGCTTTGAGGCACTGTCTTTTCCAATGACCTCTGTCTCCACAGTTAAAACATTTCTCATTTGTGGTGACAGCTACTACAAAGGCTTGAGCTAGGTAATTAGCTTTGTGGGATGCTGTGCCCATGTCCTGAGTTGCCACTATCCATCTGTCCTAATGGTCATCTTTTAAGGCCTGGACAGCTTGTATGCACTCCAAATTCATTCCCTCCTAAACAATATATTTGGGGAGTACCTCTCTGGCTGTAAAATTGGGGATATTCCTCTCTAGGCTGCTTTTAGTTCTTTTTTTTTTTTTTTTTTTT
>VZQC01010672.1:233403-253525 GCA_009823505.1 Rhizomys pruinosus | reverse complement strand
TTTTTTTTTTTTTTTTTTTGGTGTTTTCGAGACAGGGTCTCCCTGTAGCCCCAGCTGTCCTGGAACTCGCTCTGTAGACCAGGCTGGCCTTGAAGTCGCAAAGATCTGCCTGCCTCTGCCTCCCAAGTGCTAGGATTAAAGGCATGCACCACCATGCCCGGTTTTTTTTTTTTTTTCTTTTTGTGAACATTTCTTAAATCTCCTCAAGCCACAGGATTTCATGGAAGCTGCGGGGCTGTGAACACTGACTTCCAGGTCCCTTGAAGCAGTTTTTAGTGACTCTCTTCTCCTCTCTATGTCTAGATTTTCCTTGAAGATCTGGAATTCCTTTGACTGCATAAGCATAGACTACATATATCAAAGAATGATGTCAAGATATGGCATACAGTTTAAAGATTAGTATTTTTTTTTATCTCAAATAACATGCTAACTAATGAGAAGCAGACTCAAGGGATAAAACTGTCAGATTCCTGTTCTTCGGAGGGAAAATTATTCATTGTAACAGATATTTGTCTCAGACAGTGTCTCCTTGTAGTCCCAGCTGGCCTAGAACTCCCACATAGATCAGGCTGGCCTTGAACTCACAGAGATCCTCCTGCTTTTGCCTCCCAAGTGCTGGGACTAAAGGCTTGTGCCACCACACCCAGCTCAAAGTAGTTTCTTTAGTCTTCTACTACAGTTTGAAAATCCTTACTCTCAAGTCACTTTCCTTTTTTTCTTTTCTTTGAGATAGGGTCTCATGTAGCCCAGGCTGGTCTCAAACTCCCCGTATAGCCAAAGACGACCTTGAGCTCCTGATCTTCCTACCTCTGTTTCCCAAGTGCTAGGATTACAGGTGTGTACCTCCACACTTAGCCCTCAGAATCACCTTTCAGTCAACTTTCTGTCATCTTTTACAAGCTTGGCTTTGAGTTATAACACTATGTATTAAAAAAATCTCATTATTGATAATTGCTGTTGACTTTAACCATAATGAAGATGGCTATAATTATTGCTCTGGGATCCTATTATATGTGAGGCACTGGGCTTATTTTGTTACCAGCATTCTAGTTAATCCTCACAGCAACACTGATGTGGGGATGATCACAATTCTTTTATTTACAGATGTGGAACTTCAGACTTGGAACAGTTGAACAGCATGCATAAGCCATATTGTTAGTAAGTTGGGGAGGTGGAGCTAGAAGAAGAGGGTCTCTGAGACAACTGGCGGGCAGTCGCTTCATCACTAAGCACTCCATTGCCTGCCCCACTTTATACATTAGGTCCATCAGCCAATGAAAAATCACTTACTGTGCAAACATGTTTGAGTTAGTTTTTCTGATATTTGTGTTCTTTAGTGTCCCAGAGACAATTTAGTCTCTTAATGTATAAACTCCTTAAGAGCTACAACTTTGGCTTATTTGGTTTTCATCTGTGGCATCTAGCACATAGTATCTAAATAAAATAAGATTTTTCTTTTCTTTTTTACAATTTTTGCTTATTATTCTCCCATTCAACCATTATTGTTTCTGAGTATTTAATCTACCATTTCTCTATTGAGTAAGGGGTTGGGAGATTCACTCTAGAGGAAGGATCAAGTCTGAATGGCCTTTGAGGCTACTTCATAGGATGACCTGGCGCCATTTTGTTAACTCCACAGAAGGGAGTGTTTCCATGTCTCTAGGACACTGACTGAACCAGGGTTATAGATAGAAATGTTCTGTACCCATTCTCTGTGTTAGGTTAAAAAGGTCTAACTCCCCGGGAATTAGATATTATTCTTTCCTATGTAAATATCATATGTGTACAAGTTCTGTGTCTTCGGATTGCAGGAATTTAGTAGGAATCTTCAAACAATCTTGCAGTAAACCAGTGTCATGGAGAATATGAATTAGAAGGATCCAATGTTATCTGGTTTGTTTTTCATGTCACTGATGAGGATGCAGCCCTTGATAATTTGAATGATGTGCTTATTGTTGGGTCTTTTGCAATACCCAGCAAAGTGTTACAAATCCATAAGGGTGTGTTTTAGAAACATTAATTGTAAGGATGGACAAATTATAGATAAAAAAGAGATGAATAACAAATGTGGGGTCAAAAACAGTTTTCTGAGGTTCCCTCTGGTGCGCTAGAGAGTTGTGGTTCCCTCCCAGTGATCTGGAAGCTATGGTTTCCTCCTGTGAACTGGAGCTATGGTCCTTTTCTGCCAGCTGCAGCTCTGGTCCCTCTTCTGAACCTGGAGCTGTGTTCCCCTCCTGTAAGCCTCTTGTGAGCTAGATATGTGGTCCCCCCTGGAGAACTGGAGCTGTAGTTCTGTCCTGGAAG
This sequence comes from Rhizomys pruinosus, assembly GCA_009823505.1. Taxonomy (NCBI): domain Eukaryota; kingdom Metazoa; phylum Chordata; class Mammalia; order Rodentia; family Spalacidae; genus Rhizomys; species Rhizomys pruinosus. The sequence continues at coordinate 251,221 of VZQC01010672.1, read as the reverse complement.
TGGGAGCAGTGGCCCCCACCCCTGTTAGCCCCCTCCTGTGAACTCAAGCTGTGGTCCCCTCTTGATGGTAGGCTGATGGTGGAGCAGAGGAGAGCATGGAGACATCCTGATGTTGGACAGCAATTTCAGTCTTCTCTGATTACGTTCCCCATGGCCCTCCCCTGAGGTCCCAGGTTGTACATGGCAGAAGCTTTGCATCTTATGCTGGGGATGGGGAGGCTTCCGTTATTTGAAGATTCCAATCTTGGAGGACTGTTTCTCTGGAATGGACCTCCCACCTCCCCTGAGACCCAGCTGTGCTCCTCACTCCACACCTGGTCCTGGGTATCCAGGACTTGCTTGTTGGACCTCTCCCATTACCAGGCACCAAGACGTTTTCCATTATTTTTCTATCACTCTTCTTTAACCCCTTTATGCCTTCACCTGTGCCCTAATTGAACTTCTTTTTTATTGAAGATCTGTGCATTTTATATAAGATTACATTACAAATCAAATCTAGACCCATTATCCCCTCCTTACCCCCCTACCCCACCAGAGCTCATGCATTCTGCCAAACATGTTTCTCATCTTTTTCTCTGTCTCTCTCAAAATTCTCAATGCAGAAGTTTACTGTTTCGAGCAGAAGTTCACCATTTCAGTCAGTCCTTTGATGCAGTCTTTTCTGTTGTTAGTCCTTCCAATATGCATCACTCCCAAATACTTGAACAAAAGCTCAAGTAGCCCTGCACAAGAAATACTTTTTTTTCACATAAATTTATTTATTTATTTTTAACAAATCTAGACCCATGTTCCCACTCATTCCCCCACCCCACCAGAGCTCGTGCATTCTGCCAAACATGCTTTCCATCTCTTAGTCTTTCTCAATATTTTCCATGGGGAAGTTGACTGTTTGAGCAGAAGTTCACTGTTTAAGTCAGTTCTTTGGATGCAGTATTTTCTGTTGTTGTTGTTTTCAAAATGCATTATGCCCCACTGCTTTTGTACAAAAGGCTCAGGGGGGCCTACAGGACAAGAAATACTTCACTGGGTAATTGGCAACTAGCATCCACAGATGAGTGATCCACTGCATGTTTGTTTTGATTCTGGGACTGTGTTACTTCACTCAGCTGATGTCCTCTAGCTCCAGACATTTTCCTGCGAAAGCTTGTAGGATGTGTTCTTCTTTATGCTGCAATAGAATTCCATTGTGTAAGATGTACGCACATTTTCTCTATCCATCTCGTCAGTTGAGGGGCATTTGGTTGGTTGGTTCAGTCCTCTGCTATTGGGTGAAGAGAGCTAGGCAATAACATGGCCGTGCATGTATCCTGTGTGGCGTAGTCTTGAGGGTTACTACAGGAGTGTATGGTGGGTCGGGTGGCGTTCATTTGAAGTTTTTAAGGGGTTTCTCCACTGCTTTTCCATAGTGGCTGTACAAGTTTACATTCCCACAGCAGTGGATGAGTGTATCCCTTTTCCCCAAAACCTCTCCAGCACTTGGTATCATTTGTTTTCTTGATCTAGCCAAGTCCTTATTGGAGTAAGATGAGATCTTAAAGGGGTTTTTCATTTGCATTTCCTTAATGATTAGTGATGTTGAACAGTTTTGAGGACTTTTTGAGCTCAGACATCTCTAATTCCTCGCTTTGTAAGTCTCTGTTCAGCTTCTTTGCTCCATCTATTGAGCGGTCGTTTGTTTTTTTCTTTTTCTTGTTTTTTGAGTAGTTTATATATTCTGGAAATACAATGTTTTTGTCAGATGTATCTGCAGTGAAGGTTTCCTCCCTTCCTGTGGGATTTTCTCTTCACTTCTTGATTGTTTCTTTTGATGTACAGAAGCTTTTGAGTTTGATGAGGTCCCATTTGTCAATTTGACCCTTATTCTTGTGCAGCTGCTGCTGAATTAGGAAGTCTTTTCCTACGCTAGGCGTGTAGGTCTGGCTGCAACTTTTTTCTTCTATCAACCTTCAGAGTTTGGGGTTTCATGTTGAGGTTTTAATCATCTGGAGTTGATCTTGTACGGGGTGAGGTAGGGGTTTAATTTCATTCTTCTCAAGTGGTGGTCCATTGTTTTGCCAACACACTTGCTGAAGATTCTGTCTTTTCTCCATGTGGTGGTATTCGTGGCCCCCTTTGAAATATGAGATGGCTGAATTGATATGTGCTAGATTTGGATCTCGGTTTTTTTGCCATTGGTCAACAGGTCTGGTTTTTTGTGCCAGTACCAGGCTGTTTTAATGAACTATAGCCCTGTATGTATAGGTTTAAAATCTGGTTATAGAGATACCTCGCTGGTGATATTTTCACTCAGGATTGATTTAGCTATTCGGCGGTTTTTTGTTTCTCCAAATGAAATTTAAGACTTTGTTTTTCCAGACCTGTGAGAAACTCTTGGGATTTTGATTGGGATTGTAATTAAATATACAAGAGTTTTGGTAAAATGGACATTTTTACAATGTTAATTTTCCAATCCATGAGCATGGGAGGTTCTTTACACTCTTCTGAGGTCTTCCTCAATTTCTTTCTTTAAGGGGTTTTTAAAATTTTTGTTGTAGAGGGTCTTGGTATCTTGGTTAGGTTGGTTCCTAGGTTTTTATTGTTTTTTTGGGCTATTGTGAAGTGGAAGGTCTCTTTGAATTCTTTCTCCAGTTGCGTTGTGGTGTAAAGAAAAGCCATTGATTTTGCTAAGGTTATTTTGTATCCTGACCTTTGCTGAAGCTGTTAATCAGTTTCGAGGAGTTTTTCTGGTGGAGTATTTTTTTAGCATCTCTAAGTAAACAATATATAATCAGCAAATAGGGATAGTTTGACTTCCCTCTTTTCCAATTGTACTCCTTTAATATCTTCTTCTTGCCTTATGCTCAGCAAGTGTTTCAAGCACTATGTTGAAGAGGAGTGGTGATCAGGGGGCAGCCTTGCCGGGTTCTACCTTTAAGAGGGATGTGTTCTCGTCATTTCCCATTTAGGAGTGATATTGGCGTGTGGGTTTCCGTTAAGTGGCTTTGATTACATTGAGGAATGATCCCCAATTCCAATTCTCCTTTAGGAATTGTAAGCATGAAGGGACTGTTGGAAATTTTGTCAAGGTCTTTTTCAGCAATTTTGAGATGATGGTGTGGTTTTTGTCTTTATTCCATTTATGTGTTTGATGATGTTTATTGATTTTCGTATGTGACCATCCCTGCTCTACTTGGTATGAATCCAACTTGGTCATTGATGATGATCTTCTTGATGGTGGGTCTGTATGCAATTTGCCAGTATTCTGTTTAGAATTTTGGCATCTGTGTTCATGAGGGAGATGGGCCTATAATTCTCCTTTTAGTTGGACTTTGCCTGGTTTTGGGTAATAGGGTGATGTGGCTTGTAGAAGGAATTTTGGGAATTTCCTCTGTTGTTATTCTTCTAAACAGTTTCAGAAAAAATGGTTGTAGGTCTTTTTGGAATGTTTTATAGAATTCTGCTGTGAAACGTCTGGGTCTGGGCTTTTTTAGTTGGGGGCTTCTTACTACATCCTCTATTTTCTTCATATGTTATGGGTCTGTTTAAGCTGCTGGTCTCCTCTTTGGAAGCTTTGGTGATTCCCAGGATTTCAGATATTCATCCATTTCTTCTAGATTTTCAAACTTGGTAGAATATAGGTTCTTGTAATATTCCATAATAATTTTCTTGGATCTTTTCTGTCGTTGTGATATTTCCCTTTTCATCACAGATTGATATTGATTTGGAGTTGTTCCTTCTTCTTTTTGATTAACTGGGCTAGGGTCTGTATACTTGTTTATTCTTTCAAAGAACCAACTTTTGCTTCATTGATTTTTTGTATTGTTTTCTTTGTTTTATTCATTGATTTCTCCTCTGATTTTTTGTATTTCTTCCTTGTTGCGTTTGCGTTTGGTTATCTTTTTTTTCTTCAAGTGCTTTAGCTGTAGTGTTAGATCATTCACTTGTGCTCTTTCTGTTTTCTAATGTAGGCATCCCAGGGCTATAAAATTTCCCTCTTAGGCTGCTTTTAAGGTATCCCATAGGTTTTGTTTGTTGTTGTATTGTCATTGTCATTCAGTTCCAGGGAATGTTTTTATTTTTTTTTATCTCTTCCTTGACCCATTTATTTATCAAGAGTGTGGTTGTTTAGTCTCATGTGTTCTTGTAGGCAGGAGGGCTTGTCCTGGTGTTGATGTTGAGCTTCATTGCACTGTTGGTCTGACAGGATGCATGACAATTATTTCAATCTTTTTGTATTTGTAGAGGTTTCTTCTGTGTCCAGGATGTGGTCGATTTTTGAAGAATGTTCCGTGGGGTGCTCGAGTAGAAAGTGATTCTCTGGTATTAGGATGGAATGTTCAGTAGAGGTCTATGAGGTCATTTGGTGTATCATATCGTTCAGTTCAGATGTCTCTCTGTTTATTTTTGTCTGTTGACTATCCAAAGGACTCAGTGGGGTATTGAAGTCTCCCACTATGAGTGTGCTGGGGTTAGTCTGTTGACTTGTGGTCCTGGAGAATTGTACTTTATAAGTTTGGTGCACCAGATTTGGGGCATATATGTTCATAATTGTGAAATCTTCTTGATGGATTGTTCCTTTGATGAAATGTAATGGCTTCTTTGTCTTCTTGATTTCTTTTACTTTGAAGTCTATTTTATCCGATATTAAAATAGCAACACCTCTTTCTTTTTTGGTACCATTTGCTTGGAATATTTTTTTCATCCTTCCACTTAAGGTGGTGCCTGTCCTGAAGGTAAGATGTGTTTCTTGTAGACAGCATATCGTGGATTCTGTTTCCTAAACAGTCTCCCAGTCTTTGTCTTTTGATTGGGGAAATTTAGTCCATTAATATTTAAGGTTATGACTGATAGGTTTGTGTTGCTTCTTTTGCCTTATTATCCTTGCGGTTTTGATTTAGGTTTCTACTTCTGCAGTTATGCTTTTATTGATTTCTCCTTCTAGGTGCCTGGGGTTGGTTGCTCTTTCTTCTGTTTTTGAATTGTCTTCAAGTATTCTCTGAAGGGTTGGTTTTCCGGACATGTTCTTTCAAGTTGTTTATGTCAGGAAGATTTTCCTCTCTCCTTCCACTATGATTGACATTTTTGCTGGGTATAGTAACCTGGGCTGGCATCATTGTCCCTCAAACACTGGGAATGCTTTGCTCCAGGTTCTTTTGCTTCATAGTTTCGCATTGAGAAGTCATTGTAATTCTGATAGGTTTCCCCTTATAGGTCACTTGTTTTTCTCTTGTCGCTTTAAGAATTTTTTCTTTGTTTTGGTGTCTAGCATTTTAACTATGATGTTGGCGTAGAGATTTCTTTCTGATCTTGTCTGTTTGGAGTTCTGTGTGCTTCTTGTATTGTTGGTTTGTCCTTTTTTAGTTTGGGGGAAGTTTTCATCTATTATTCTGTTGAAGATCTGATCAATACTTTCTCTTGGGATTCTTCTCCTTCCTCTATTCCTGTGATGCGGAGGTTTGATCTTTTCATAGTGTCCCACAGCTCCTGGTTGTTCTGTTTTTGTATTTTTTAATATTTTTCATAATCTTCCTTGAGGTTTTTAGTTGTTCTGTGTTATCCTCCAGGTTGATATTCTTTGTTCTGTCTCCTCCATTCTCTTCTGAGGCTTTTTTCATTCCTTTCCTCTTGAATGGATGAGGTGTTTGATTTCTTTTTCCTTTCTCTTCTGATTTCTTTAGTGTTTCTATTTTTCTTTTGGGAGCTTCTGATCTCTTTTTGTAGCTTTTTTGTTTGCTGGTTGGTTTCTTTTCTTTTTTCAGCATGGGATCTTTTCAGTGTTTCTACTTCCTTCCGGAGCTTGTCATTCTCTCTTTCCTTCTTGTTCCTCATTCTCTTTTTTAGTTTTTTAATTTGTTCTTTATGATCTTGTAGTTCTTAATATGTTCAATTGTGTTCTGATGTTCTGTGTCCTGGGGCATCCCGGAGGGATCACACTGCAGGAGTCGTCCATCGGGTTGGTAAGTTGGCGTGGGATTATCCTGCCCCTTTCCAGTGTAGTGTCTTCTTCGTTCCTGGCATATGGGCTTTCCCTTGCCTGTATTCCGAATGTGAGTCCTAAATGCCTCTTTAACTGTGTTGAGGGGTGCTTTGCTTGCCTCCTTCAGATCCTTCTTCGTAATCTTCAGTTGGCGGGGGGGGGGGGGGGGTGGGGGGCGGGGGGGGGGGTGCTCTAGCCCGCGGCCTGGGCACCTGCCGCTGGGCTCAGGAGATCTCAAATCTCAAGAGTCACACAAGCGTGCCTTTAATACTGGCTGGGGGATAATCGCCCCCACAGCCACTAGATCTAATCAAGCCAAAGACACACCTTTAATCCCAGCTGGAGGATAACTCCAACCTCAGCAAAGAGGCCAATCAAACAAAGACAGCAGACCAAAGGATCACAATCACCTGCCAAGACACCCAGTTCCTACCTTCTCCCCTCTTCCTGTCGCTGGGCTCAGAGATCTCAAGAAATACAACTAGGGCGGGCGTGGTGGCGCACGCCTTTATCCTAGCACTTGGGAGGCAGAGGCAGGCGGATCTTTGTGAGTTCAAGGCCAGCCTGGTCTACAGAGTGAGTTCCAGGACAGCTGAGGCTACGGGAGACCCTGTCTCAAAAGACAAAAAAAAAAAAAAAAAAAAAGAAATACAACTAGGTAATTGGTGCTAGCAACCACAGATGAGGGGTCCATTCGTCGTTTGTTTTTCTGTGACAGTGTTACTTCACTTAACATAATATCTTCTAGTTCTATCCAGTTACCTGCAAAGTTCATGATGTCATCTTTCTTTACTGTTACATAGAACTCCATTGCACTGGGTGTGGTGGTGCCCACCTTTAATCCTGGCACCTGGGAGGCAGAGAGGGTCGTGGATATTTGTGAGTTCAAGGCCAGCCTGGTCTACAGAGTGAATTCCGGACAGCTGGGGCTACAGGGAGACACTGTCTCGAAAAGACCAAACAAACAAACAAACAAACAAACAAAAACAAACAAAAACTCCATTGTGTAGATGTACACATTTTCTATTCCACTCATCAGTTGAGGGGTACTTGGGTTGGTTCAAAGTCTTGCTATTGTGAAAAGAGCAATAAACATGGCTGCGCATGTATCTCTTGTGATAAGATGAGTCTTGTGGGTATTCCAGGAGTGGTATGATGGGTAGTGGTAAGCTCATTTGAGTCTTCCAAGCATTCTCCACATGCTTTCCATAGTGGCTGTACAAGTTTAATTCCCACCACAGTGGATGAGTGTTATGTTCTCTGCGATAAGATGAGTCTTGTGGGTATATACCCGGAGTGTTATGACTGGGTCAGGTGGTAAGCTCATTCTGAGTCTTCCAAGCATTCTCCCTGCTTTCCATAGTGGCTGTACAATTTACATTCCACCAGCAGTGATGAGTGTTCCCTTTCCCACAACTCTCCAGCTTGGTATCATTTGCTTTCTTGATCCTAGCCAGACTTATCAGAGTGAGAAGGTATCTTAAAGTGGTTTTGATTTTCATTTCCTTAATTATTAATGATGTTGAACACTTTTTTTTTGGTCTTTTTGAGACAGGGTCTCCCTGTAGCCCCAGCTGTCCTGGAACTTCCTCTGTAGACCAGGCTGGCCTTGAACTCACAAAGATCTGCCTGCCTCTGCCTCCCAAGTGCTAGGATTAAAGGCATGAGCCACCAACACTGGCAAACATTTTTTTTTTTTTTTTTTTTTTTTTAGTCTTTTCAAGAACGGGGTGTTTGTAGGCAACAAGCTGTCCTGGAATTTACTCTGTAGACCAGGCTGGCCTTGAACTCACAAAGACCCACCTGCCTCTGCCTCCCAAGTGCTAGGATTAAAGGTGTGCGCCACCACGCCCGGCTTGCAAACACTTTTTAAGATATTTCTCAGCCATCTCTAATTCCTCACTTGTGAAGTCTCTGTTCAGCTCTTTTCTCCATCTTTTGAGTGAGTCATTTGTTTTCTTTGTTTTTTTGAGTAGCTTATACTGGAAATCAATGCTTTGTCAGATGTTTCTGCCATGAAGGTTTCCTCCCACTCTCTGGGATTTCTCTTCACTTCCTTGATTGTTTCTTTTGATGCACAGAAGCTTTTGAGTTTAATGAGGTCCCATTTGTCTATCTTATTTCAGCTGCTGTCTGATTTAGGAAGTCTTTTTCCTAAGCTGCTGGCAACTTTTTCTTCGATCACCTTCAGAGTTTTGGGTTTCACATTGAGGTCTTTGATCCATCTGGAGCTGACTTTTGTACAGGGTGAGAGGTAGAGGAAATTGAACTTCTAAAGACAAAAATCATAGTCTGGGAAGTTAAAAAGAAAAAGAAACAGGAAGTACTATAATAGCTAAACTGATATAATGCTCAAACTAAAACTATTTAATTATATCTTAGAATATAAGTTCAAAATTCTATGTCTACTATAACTTTTGAATATTGTTTACTGACAAAACTGTACTACCAAGCTTCAGCAATAATGTAAAATTTGTCACTGTAGTGATACATCTGATAAAACATTAATAGGCAGAGTATATAAACTACTCAAGAAACAAAAAGTAAGAAAACAAATGATCCACTCAAAAGATGGAGTGAAGAGCTGAACAGAGACTTCACAAATGAAGTAAAGATAGCTGAGAAACATCTTAGAAAGTATTCAATGTCGCTAATAATTAAGGAGATGCAAATTAAAATCAGCTTAAGATTTCATCTTACCCAGGTAAGACTGGCTAAAGAAAACAAATGACACCAAATGCTAGAGAGGTTGTGGGGAAAGGGGAACACTCATACAAAGTCGAGCAACCCCTATGGAAAGCAGTATGGAGAATACTTAAAAACTCAGATTAAACCTGCCACCTGACCCAGTCATACCACTCCTGGGTGTATATCCACAAGACTCAAATGTCCCAAAGAAACGTGTAAAATCATGTTTATTGCAGCTCTCTTCACAATAGCAAAGAGCTGGAAGCAACCCAGGTATCCCTCAACCAATAAGTGGATAAAGAAAATGTACCTACCTGATGGAGTTATATGCAGCACTAAAGAAAGATGACATCCTGACTTTACAGGTAAATGGATGGAACTAAAAGCCATTATGCTAGGTGAAGTAACACAGACCCAGAAAAAACAAATGATGAATGGTACCCCTCATTTGTGGATAGTAGCACCAAATCCCTAGTTGTAAGGCAAACTGAGCAATGTTAATATTTCTTTTTTACCTGAAAGCAACTGCACTATTAAAATGTGAATCCCTTAATATGCTCTAGAATTAACCTACCATCTATTTTCAGACTTTGTAATTTTGGTATATGGGTGGAGGGTATATATGCATATTTTAGAGTAATATAAAATTAAAGGGAAAAAATGTGAACTCCTAAACATGTTTTGGAATTAACTTATAGTTTATTTATTTATAATTTTGATATATGTGTGGAGTGTATATATACATATTTTGGAATAATATATATAATTATATATAATATTGTGGAGCAATACACATTGGGGAGAACAACAACAACAATAAAAGGACTGGGTTAAAGAACTAACTGAAACAGTAAACTTCTGCCCCAAACGGTAAACCTCTGCATAGAAAAACTTTAAAAGATTGAGAAAAAGATGCAAGACATGTATTGTAGAATGCATGAGGTAGGATAAGGTTGGGGGCAGGGAAGGGGGAATGAGTCTAAATTGGCTTGAGAAATGTATGAAATGCACAAAAGTTTAATAAAAATATTAAAAAATTTGTCACTGTTACTATAATGTGACTTTGTCATTCATTCCCTTTCCAGGTTCTCCAACCTACACTAAGTCTTTCAATGTTATCGTGTTACTTTTTAAATAAAGGAATGCTAATAATGTATTTTAAAATAAAAAATAGTTTTCTAACTATTTCTCAGGACTTATGCCTAGTCAATATAAAGGAACTGGACCATCTTATCTGTATTCATCTGTTGCTCTTCAGTTCTCATGGCATTTTAAGATGTGTGGTAAGGAATAATATCTAGTGCTTAAAATATTTTCCTGCACATTATTAATATATTTCTGAAGTCTTTCTTTCTTTCTTTCTTCTTTCTTTCTTTCTTTCTTTCTTTCTTTCTTTCTTTCTTTCTTTCTTTCTTTCTTTCTTTCTTTTTTGTTCTTTTTGAGACAGGGTCTCCCTGTAGCCCCAGCTGGCCTGGAACTCACTATGTAGAACAGGCTGGGCTTGAACTCACAGAGATCCACCTGCTTCTGCCTCCCAAGTGCTGGGATTAAAGGCGTGCACCACCATGTCCAGCTGAAGTTTATTTCCTGCACATTAAATCATTTGAGACCATTTTGGTTTGCCTTGTTTTGCCTCCCTCCCTTACCCCCAAACCTGGGTGTAGCAGTGTTACATTGTTAACAAAAGTTAACTGGGTTCTTTATTGATTAGTGACAGATTACTGATCCCTAACTTTTACATTAAAAAAATCGCACAGGTAATATTTACTTTTTTTAACTTACTGTCATGAGACACAATTTTAAAAATGAGTGAAGATTAATGTATCTTTTAGGTAACTAGCAAACAACACATTCTGCTGACTTGTCATAGAGTTTTGAGCACAACTTCCTGTCCTTTAGAAGCATGTGATCTTAGACTGTAAATATGAACAAATCTGAGAATGTTCTATTTACTTATTACACAATCAGAAATCCACAGCTTGGTGAATGTTAATATTTTCTGGGAATGACAACAGACACTGGAAAAGATAAGGCTATAAAGATAGCCTGCAGTGATCCTAGACCTGGAGCCTGGCTTCTTTTCTGCTGGAAAAGACCAAGATGAAGAGTCCATGTTGGTAATAAATTATCCAGGAACTCACAGAACTCTAGTTTAGCTCTGATTCTCAGCAACTGGAAGAGCATGGATAAGTCTAATCTCTTGTAGGATCTCCAATTTCTAAACCAGAGGCTTGAATTTCTGGTGATTAATATTATCTCTTCCTGTTTTAGAGTTCTATTGTTGATTTGAATAAAAAATACTATGATAGAAAAATATGTAATGGTGATGGGAAATGTTAGCACTAGAAAAATTGGCTGTAGAGTGAAAAACAATAACATGGTGATCTTCTGATAGAGAAAGGAAAGTGCTGATTTTTTTTTTTTTTGGTCTTTTTGAAACAGTTTTCCTGCAGCCTCAGCTGGCTTGGAACTCACAGACATCCACCTGCCTCTGCCTCCTAAGCGCTGGGATTAAAGGTGTGTCCTACCACACCTGGAATGGAAGGGCTAAAATTTAAATAAAAAATCTTGTATTTCATAGATCTGAACCGAATATTTGTGTGAACTATTTAGGGAGATTTTGTTGTTCAGAGATATGTCTAACTCGACATTATGTGAGACTAACACATAAATAAGTTGCATAGAACTAGGTGTTCTTAAACAACTCTCAATTATTAACTTTTCATTTGGAGGTCATGAGACCCAAAACTCCTTGACCTCCATGACCAAAATTATTTTCAAACAATTGAACAATTTGTTTCTTAGATATATCTAATTGAAGAATTTGCCCTTCAATATTTATATTAAAGCAGGCAAAAATCCTCAAATCAAAGAATCATATTAGCTGAAAATAAATTTACCTGATATATGCAGTAAAATGGAATTGTAAACATTATGTTCAGATCATTTGTGCCATGCATGGATCCAACACATCACACCAAATTTCTCTCATGGTCTTTGCTTTATTTTTGTTGCAATAGTCTCAGTGATCTGGTTATGAACCCCAACAGGTGACATGAAGTAGAAGCCGGGATTGTTATGGTTAATGTGAGTGTGCTGGCGACACAGAGGCTGAGTCTCATATATGTATCCCATAAATTGGAATGAACAGTGGAGCTGGACTCAGTTACACACTACAAAATAGGTAGCAATGCTTATAAAGAACAAAGCAATCTTAATTATCAATGACCAATATCTGGTTGCTAGGTTGTATCTATGATACCAAAAACCCCATATTCCTTTCTCTAGGAATTTGATCCACAGGGCAGGGACAAATTTGTTAACTGACAGATCAGTAGAAGAATTTGACTCAAGGACAAGTTTTTCAGTTGATCCAATTTTCAATAATTTCTGCAGAGATTCTGCTCATTTGAAATCCTTTTAGGTGTAGAAGGCAGTGTGTTCTAAGAATGATGGTTATGGCTTCATGAAGTCTCATCTATAAAATCAGTTCACATCCCAGTTATCCTTTCTTTTAGCTGGTGATAACTTGTTCTTTCCTCGTGAATCTGTATTATGTGATATGTAGGCTTGTTAGTTCTTTTAGTTAAAAGATATTAAGGGTTCAAGACTCATTCTGGCTCGCTGGTGACTTTTTTTTTTTGTTACTGGAGACTGAACTTAGGGCTTTGTGTATGCTAGGAAAGTTCTCTTCTGCTGAGCTGGGTCCTTAGTGTGATTGGCATATATACAGAAGATAAGTGTTTTTTTGCATTTGTTTATATATATATATATAATTTTATTTTATTTATTTTTGTATGTGTATGAGTGTACTGTCTGCATGTAGGTTTGTGCACCCTTGTCATGCAATGCCACAGAGATCAGAAGAGGGTCCTGAGCAGATGGTGTTCTTAACCACTGAGCCATCTCTCCAGCCCCCATTTTCCCTAGTTTTTATGGAAGACCATTTATATATGTCATATATATATATGTATATATATACATATATATATATATATCATGGCATTACAAGCTGGATGCTAAAAGGCTATATTAAGAATATTAACAGAAATTTAAGACAAGAATATATTTTTACCTTTGCACATTAACTTATACTTGTGTTTCATATACAAAAATATTGTATATAGTTCACTTTACAGGTATTGCATATTCTTCTTTTTAAAAATATTAGCCAACTGACCTGCTTTTTTCTAACAGAATTTGATTAAATGCTAAAAACATGTAAAGTAAAACAAATATATATTTTAAAAGATAATATTTTAAATTAATTTCATACCTGGACACAATGTATTTTGATCATATTCACTGTTCACTCCTCCTAATTCCTTCCAGGTCCTCCTTACCCATCCTACCCCTCCTCCCAACTGTGTGTCCTCTTTTTTTAATGCCCAACCAAGTGTGCTTCTCAGGGATGCAGGGTGTAGGGCCACTGGAGCATGAGACCATGCTCTTAATGGCTGCTTCTCTCTGTGTCTCATTCTCATCACTTCTGTCAAAAACAGTCATCGGAAGCTCTTCATTTTTCAGTCAGATTCCTGGGAACTTACTGGTGCAGCTGGTGATCCTCTGCTCTGCTTCGGGCTGAGTCCTCAGGCTGCTAACTATAAAAAGATTTGCCTACAAGGCTGGCCCTTGTCTTCTGTGTGGTGTTCCCACCATTCCCAGAACAGAGAAGGGTGGGTCCCTGTGCTTACACTGTTTTTGTAAATAATATGATTCGTGTGGACAAGTTACTTCAGGGAATCTGGAAGTTTGCACATGCTAGGCAGAGAGTGAATGTAACCAGCTGCAACAAGAATGCTGAATGTCTCTAGTGGGACTCACACACATGTTAGAGTTCTTTATCACTGGAGAAAGTAGCTCACTTGAGTGTCCCTCACAATGAAGAGAGCATAGAAGCTTGTACATGGATTTCTTGAGATTCTGCTCTTATTTTCCCCTTTAAGATCTGACTGTGTATTCTTGTAGTTACATCACTGCACTAGATCTTAGCCATGAGTGCAACTATATACTGAATCCTGAGACTCCTACACAATCTCAGAATAAGCTGGGCATGGTGGCGCACATCTTTAATCCTAGCATTTGGGAGGTAGAGGTAGGTGGATCTCTATGAGTTCAAGGGCAGCCTGGTCTACATAGTGAGTTCCAGGCCAGCTGGGGCTACAGGGAGGCCCTGTCTCAAAAAGACAAAAAAAAATATTCTCAGAATATAAGCATGGTTTTGAGGACCTTGACACAGGCCACTGCAATGGATCAATCCTTTTAATTGCGTATGAGGGATGAAGGGAGAGTCATAATTTGTATATTCTTCCCAGCATATGGAATAGTCTAGAGCAGTGGTTCTCAGCTAAGAGCAACAAAATGGAGTAATTCATGATGCCTGTAAAAATTACACACCAACCAAGGTTAATTAAAATTTTGGAATTAGAATTTTTGAAGGTGGAACCTAGGGAGTGAGAAGTTTTAAGAGTTTGCAGGGATTCTAATGTCCAGACAGAGTGGGGACAATGGTCTGGCTTGATTTTCCTCCACAAGATTGAGGTGGCAGTTTCTTTTAGAAGGAGACTATAGTGTGGGTGGCATCCAGTTAGAACAGTGCATATAAATGCAAAGATGAATTTTTCATACTGAAGTAAATAACTTGACTTTTTAGTTGAACTTGTAAGCAACATTCTGAGAACTGCATCATTTTAGGGGTCCTTACTAGAGTCATATTCATAAGCAATTATTTTTGTCATTAGCCCAGTTTTCTGAACATATTATATATTGTGAATATATTCTGAAGATACAGTCATGTCTTCCTTGAGGTTATTCAATGTTCCACATTAAATTGATTACCCTGATCAGAGAGATGGTGTTAAAAAAATTGGTTCAAACGTTGTAATGAGCCAACTCACAGCATTTCCCTTTCCCAATTTCATAGCAAATAACCCCTTTGGGTGATAGGGATAGAAGATTCTCTATAAGAAGCTCTGTCACTGGCTTCCTCAGTGACAAGCTCTCAGACAGCAATTGCATAAAAGAGCTCCCAGCTCTATATAGAATTCTATATTTGGCAGATTTACCTGAGTACAATATACTGCTCATAGTGGATGCCAGGCAATTATTTGTTGAGTTGAATTGACATGGTAATAGTACTTAGGATGAAAGAACTGCTACTAACAGGTGAGAGCTCATCACCTTCTTTGACTTGTCTTTCTGTAAATAAAGCCCAGGTGGCTCTGCCAAGTGCCATTGGATAAAATAATTTGTCTTCCCAGGCCAGCAGGGACTAAAGGGAGACCCTGTCTCAAAAAGAAAAAAAAAAGTTGTTTTCCTTTTAGAGGAAACTTTATCCTACATGTATCTGAGAGGTTTGTATACCAATTCCCTCTCAGAATGTAAACTTTTCTGTGATAGGTTTAGGTGTCCATAAGCTGCCTTGGTTCCTCGCACAGCACATCCATCTCTAACCACCCCTGCACAGCCTCCACTGCCTTTACACTTGAGGTAATGGGAGCTGGCTGTGTGGCTTTTAAAGCTTCATTTTCAGCCTCCCACTTCTTTGCTTTGCCCTTTTGGAATCAGTTCCTAGTGCACTTCGTTCCTGACTGGAGTCTCTTGCTGGCTTGTCTCGTGTGGTGTTAGTTTGCCCCCGGGTCAGACATGTGGGCTCTGGCTATAGATGATCCTTATACACATTATCAAGAATACCAGAGAGCAAACCTCAATTCTGACCCACTATTTCGTGGTCTCCAAAGTATTTGATTTCACAATTTCATGTTGTTTTTCTCTCCACAAGGCGACCAAAGCATCTGGCAGCTGTGCTGCAGAGTCAGCAGGAATGGCTGTTTCCCTTCATTGCCTGGCAACGTCTTAAATTTGGATGAGCATTCTTAGATCTGGCTGTGCTTCTGGAAATTGTCCAAAACAAAAGGAAGCTCTGGAAAGAAAGTTTTAAAATTGCATGAACTTATACAACAAGATACTAAATAGAAGGATTGTTCAAATGAAACTCTGTGAGATTAGAAGACATTCTTATGTATGGATTACTTTATTCTCAGAAACAGAATATAACAGATAACTAACAACAAACTATACCAAACATTCTGCAAAATAATATGGAGAATGACCCCATTGTGATAAAATACAGGGTGTGTAAACATTCAGACTATTCATTGCTTGCTTGCCACACTCAGATTCTTTGTTAAGTGCTTTATAGACAGTGATTTATTATACGTAACTGTCCATAACCCAGAGAGGCAGTTTCTTTTTTTCTTTCCTTTCTTTCTTTCCTTTCTTTCTTTCTTTCTTTCTTTCTTTCTTTCTTTCTTTCTTTCTTTCTTTCTTTCTTTCTTTCTTTCTTTACTTCACACCACTCCTGAGAGCCAAGTTTTATTAACAGACTATGTGCCCATCAGCAGATCAGATCAATGGATAAAGACAGTGTGTACATATACACAGTGGAGTTTAGTTGGAGGAGATCCACGAAAAGAAGTTATTTATGAAAATGCTATAACAAAACCTATTATTCTGTAAGTTAATTAAAAAAATAAACCAATAAAAAGGATGGGAATGGAGATGATGAATCAAAATGAAACAGCCAAACTCATAAGACAAATGTTACATGGTTTCTCTCATACCTGGAAGCTACATTTAAAATATGTGTGTGTAAGCCGGGCGTGGTGGCGCACGCCTTTAATCCTAGCACTTGGAAGGCAGAGGCAGGTGGATCTTTGTGAGTTCAAGGCCAGCCTGTCTACAGAGTAAGTTCCAGGACAGCTGGGACTACAGGGAGACCCTGTCTCGAAAAGACCAAAAAAATAAAATAAAATAAAATAAAATATGTGTGTGTAAGACAGCAAAGTAGGAGGGCACTAATTAGAAAGAGAAAGGAGACCAGAGGAAAGGAAAGTGGGGGGAGGGGCAAGAAAGGGTCATGGGAAAGGGAAGTGAGCAAGTGAATGAATGAAAAATTCATAGGCCATGTATTGTACAATGAATATATGCCAACTACAGAAGAAGAAAACAGTTTCACCAGGAATATTAGGCCATAGTTTTCTTTTCCTTTTTAACAGTCATGTTATTAAACTGCCTCCTAAATATTTATGCTATGTAAAGTTAGGCTGTACTCAGTTTTGACAGTAGACGGCAGTCAATGAAGACTAACTGATCAACAAATAAGTGAAAATGGTCAGTCCTGAACACATGTACGTATGAACAACACTAAATGGACTCAGTAGGATATATATGTGTATAATTATAAAAAACGTCATGGGTTTGAGAGAGATCAGGACAGAAAGAGCTGGAAGGGGAGAGGGAGGGATGGAAATAATGTAAATACAATACTCATGTATGAAATGCTCAAAAAGTTTAAATAATAAATTTTCACTGTGTGTGCTCAGCCCTAAATAGGACATCTTTATCAAGCATCCCTCTCCACAGTGAGGTTCAAGAGGCCTCTTGTCAGTGTAGATGGTGAGAAAAACGTCAGTGTGGAGGAGTGCTGTGAAATGTGGTCTACTAGACATGACATGGTTATTATACTTAAAACCTCTCAGCAGCTGTGGTTTCCTGAAAAAGACCGGACGAAGCGAGCAAAAGTTCCAGCATCTATGGGGGAAGAATTCACTGTGCCCTACTCTTTTTGTTTGTTTGTTTTGGGGTTCACATGTTTCTCTTTAATTTTATATTACTCTAGAATATGAATACATATCTTCCACCCATATACTGTAATTACAATGTCTGAATATAAGAGCTATTGGTAGTTTGATGGTTGGAGGGGCAATTCTTAATATCCCCCTGTTTTAGATGACAAAGTGTATGTTTAGCCAGTTTGATCAAGGTCCGACTGACCATATGTCAGGAAAGTCCACGATCGTAGAATATTTTGAATCATTAGCATATCCATCTCCAGAGATGAACCTTTGTTAATAAATTGTCATATTAGCTGATAAAGAATAATGAGCCATTTATACTGTTTGTTTTGATTATGTATAATTCTAGATTTATCTCCAATGAATTTCTTTAGTTAACATAAAATTCTTTTTCTTTTTTTTTTTTTGGTCTTTTCAAGACAGGGTCTCCCTGTAGCCCCAGCTGTCCTGGAACTCACTCTGTAGACCAGGCTGGCCTTGAACTCACAAAGATCCACCTGCCTCTGCCTCCCAAGTGCTAGGATTAAAGGTGTGCGCC
>VZQC01010672.1:204679-232917 GCA_009823505.1 Rhizomys pruinosus | reverse complement strand
TTTTTTTGGTCTTCTTGAGACAGGGTCTCCCTGTAGTTTAGTTGGCCCAGAATTTACTCTGTCGACCAGGCTGGCCGACAGGCTGCTGAGACATGACCATGTCATGTCTAGTAGACCACATTTCACAGCACTCCTTCCTATCCTCAGCACTGATTTGCACCATCTACACCTACAAGATGGCTCCTCATAGCTGCCTCTGGCAGAGTGATGGGATTCAAGGAACGTGCCACCCACCACGCCTGACTTGAATGCATTTTTTTATTTTGCTTGTAAAACCATGACATTCTGCATTAGTTAGAGCTGCCATAGCAATGCCAACTTGGTTTTTCACTTGTCTGGATACTAGAAATAGCCTAAGGTCAAGGTGACAGGTTGACGTTGTTCTTGCCTCAGACAAAACACCCCTCATTATCTTCATGCGATCTCTCCGTGTCTGTTTTAGTCTCTTATCAAGGTACCAGTTACAGTGGTTAAGACTTCATTTTTACCTTTATTTCTTTTTAAAACAAACACCTATTTCTAAATGCAATCATATTAGGAAGTAAATAGGGGTTAAGACTTCAATATATGAATTTTAGAGGGTGCACAATTCAGCTCATGAAAACACCTGTCATAGAAATGTCTAGGGCTGGAAAGATGGCCTAGCAGTTAAGAGTGCCAACCGCTCTTTCAGAGGACCTGGGTTCAATCCCCAGCACCCACATGGTGGCTGAGAACCGTCTGAAACTCCAATTCCAGGAGAACTCCAGTTCCAGGGGAATCCGAGACCCTCTTCTGACCTCCGAGACATTGCACGACATGGGTGCACAGACCTGCATGCAGACAGTACATTCATACACATAGAGAAAAAAAAAAATGTCTAACAACGCAAGACATTAATAATGGATACCAGTGACGAGAACAACGTTAGCACCATATTTCTTCTCTTCAAATACTTTATCTCTGACATGAAGATTTTTTTCTAAATAAGCCTTATAAGGCTTTTCTGCAGACTCCAGAAGAGCTATGAAAAGGCCTGGAGCCAAAGACATGCAGTTATGTAACAGGAACTCAGAGCCCCATGACACCATTATTCTGTCTTGTTTTTTCCATGGTGTTTGCATTTGTGAATAAATACACCTCTATTTTTATATTTTTGTGAGATACATGCTATGAGATACATGTGAGAAATTGCTAAATTTCTAGAAGCCAAGTGAGGGACTCTCATTGTCCGGCGTACGACATCAGCAACATCTGGAAGTGCTTTTCTATTTTCTTCCTCCTTTTCTGTGATGAATGGCTCACTCAAACTTAGGGGCAACGGAATAATATAAATAACACTGGCTTTGGAGGTGGTACAAGAAACTGGATGGAAGAGATTCTACCCCTTGCTTCTCCATCTTTTAAAAAAATATTTATTATTTTTATTTTATGTGTATTAGTATATTTTCTGCATGTAAGTGCACCCATGTCATGCAATACTTGTAGAAGTCAGGAAGATGTCAGATCCCCTGGAACTGAAGTTACACATGGATGTTAGCCATGATGTGGGTGGTGGGATTTGAACCCTGGCTCTCTGCCAGAGCAGCCAGTGCTCTTAACTGCAGAGCTATCTCTCCAGCTCTGCTTCTTCATCTTTGACAAAAGCAACAGTTACATGCTAGTATTAGTACCATGTGGGGGGGGGTGGCCTCTTTCTCCACAGTGCCCCTATGGTGGTACTGACCGGCTAGAAGGAAACCCCCAGTGAGTCTTGCCACTTATCTCCTGTGGTTCTTTCTTCATGCCTTTTAAACGGGTTTGTAGACTCTTAGAGGTCTAGTCCTGCTTCCTGTCTGGACCATCCCCTCATCTCCCCCTTGCCTGTCCTCATCTCCATCTTACTATCTATCTAACAAGTCTGGCTAAGAGCTCAGTTTACCTCCTCTAGAATGCCTTTCCTGACTGGCCCTTCAGTACTGCTATCTCTTCTAGATGTCTGTAGGCGTTTCCAGGATGAAACTCCTAGGACACAGCCATCTATTCTTATCTTGGGATGATTTTATTTTAATAATGCCTAAGAAATAATTGTTGAGACAATGAATAAATGAATGAGGCCAGATGGACATTTCTTTATTGCCTGTATTGCTACTTAACAAATGACTCCAGTACTTTGCCACTTAAAACCTAAAGCAATAAACACTTGTAATGTCAGTTTCTGGAGCTTTGACTCTGCCCTAAAGTTTCTTATTTTATTTTATTATTTATTTTTAGTCTTTTTGAGACAGGGTCCCCTTGTAGCCTCAGATGGCCTGGAACTTGCTATGTAGACCAGGCTGGCCTTGAACTCACAGAGATCTGCCAGCTTTCACCTCCTGAGCCCAACAAGTTTCTTATTTATTTTTATTTTTATTATTATTATTATTATTATTATTATTATTATTATTTTGGTCTTTTTGAGACAGGGTCTTCATTTCTTCCAAGCTGGTCTGGAGCTTGGTATGTAGACTAGGCAGGCCTTGAACTCACAGAGATCTACCTGCCTCTGACTCCCAAGTGCTGGGATTAAAGGCATATGCCACCACACCCGGCAAGTTTCTTATTTTAAAAGTTCAGTAAACATGAGAGTCTCTTTTGGTATTTCAACACTCATCTGAAAGTATTTAAAAGTATTTAAATTTTTTATTGAAACAAGATCTCTCTGTGTAGCTAGTTCTGGCTTTGAGCTCAGAATCCCCCTATCTTTGCCTCCCAAGGGCTGAGAGTACAGGTGCGTCTGGTTTACCATGGGGTTTCTATAGCTGTACAGTGAGGCTAAAAGAACTGGCCTCATATTATTTTGAAAAAAGAAAATAATATAAGTTGTAAACAGTGACAAAAAATGGACCAAACAATGTATCTTGTCATTATGATTGGATAAACGTTTCTATCGATATAGTTAGCAGAGGAGAAGGTCGCAGTGGAGGCCTCAGAGTCCCCCAGATGTCCTAAGAGTTCCTCAGACAGGAAGACTGCCTGGATCCAAAGAAGATCCATCTCTCCATTATGCTGAGAACTTGGTCTAAAACGAGTGTCACCTGATAGCTTGGACTAGGGCTGGGAATATCGTCCCTAACCTTGGTGAACTAGATCTCAGAGCTCATTTGAGGCATTTATCCTGACCGCCCCCTTGTGAAATCAAAGATGGTAGATAGCACTGTGATCATCGATCTTTGGAACAGTGTGATGGCTTAATCAATGTTCACCAATTTATTAAAAAAATAGAAAAATAGCCGGGCGCAGTAGTGCATGCCCTTAATCCCAGCACTTGGGAGGCAGAGGCAGGTGGATCCCTGTGAGTTCAAGGCTAGCCTGGTATATGGAGTGAGTTCCAGGCTGGCTGGGACTAAAGGGAGACCCTGTCTCAAAAATACCAAAAATAAATAAATAAATAAACAAAAAAAATAGAAAAACAAATGCAAGAAGGATTAAGCAAGTTTTGCTGCTAAGCAACTTTTACAATCTTATATTGATCCAGATTTCTTTGAGTGTCAATACTAGATTGAGATTCTCTGAGTGACTACCAAATGGGCAACATACATCCTCCAAAGGGTTACATTTGCTACAGAAACTGCCTGCAAGACTTCCTTGAGGTTTCTCCATGGAGGAGAAGTAACAACACACTCTCTTTTCCCCCTCGGTCTGTAGGCCTCTAACTACTAGGCACAGAGTTCTCAAACTTTTCAGAAGACCTCATTTTTGGACTAAGACCAAGAAAAGAAAACTCCAGGCTTTTCTCTGACCAAATACAAATAAGACTCTTGACTGGTCTTTAGCTCTGAGGAATGTGGTATTTGTTTCACCAGAATATAGGCTCTCTGGCCCCAGGCCTGGGGGCCTGTGCGTCTACTCTGCCAGTGGACCCCAGGAAGATGGGACTACTAAGAACTCTTCTGCTAGGGTCCAATATGGAGCGATGTAGCTTCCAGTGGATATGGAGCTATGCAGCTTCCAGTCTGGATATGGAGCAATGCAGCTTCCTGTCAGATATGGAGATATGCAGCTTCCAACCAGATATGGAGCTATGCAGCTTCCAGTCTGGATATGGAGCTATGCAGCTTCCAGTTGGATATGGAGCTATGCAGCTTCCAGTTGGATATGGAGCTATGCAGCTTCCAGTCTGGATATGGAGCTATGCAGCTTCCAGTTGGATATGGAGCAATGCAGCTTCCAGCCTGGATATGGAGCAATGCAGCTTCCAGTCCGGATATGGAGATATGCAGCTTCCAGTCCAGATATGGAGCTATGAAGCTTCCAGTCCGGATATGGAGCTATGCAGCTTCCAGTCTGGATATGGAGCTATGCAGCTTCCAGTCCAGATATGGAGCTATGTAGCTTCCAGTCCAGATATGGAGCTATGCAGCTTCCAGTCTGGATATGGAGCTATGCAGCTTCCAGTTAGATATGGAGCTCTGCAGCTTCCAGTCTGGATATGGAGCTATGCAGCTTCCAGTTGGATATGGAGCTATGCAGCTTCCAGTTAGATATGGAGCTATGCAGCTTCCAGTTGGATATGGAGCTATGCAGCTTCCAGTTAGATATGGAGCTATGCAGCTTCCAGTCTGGATGTGGAGCGACGCAGCTTCCAGGAGGCTGTCATCCCACTTGGAAATTCCTTAATTTTAACATCCTTCCTTGATATAGACACAGTCTTATTAGGGGTCTTGAATCTTTCTTAAGCATTCACTTCTTACCTTTCATAGTGATCCTAAATTGGACTACTTCAAGGGAAATAAGAACACTGGCTTCCTTTTCTCAGGACACAAACTCAAGAACAATTGTGGTCACCAAGACTTTGAGGCATGAATTTTGAGTCTTCCTTGAAAAACAGTAGGGTGAATATGAACCTAAAAGCAATCTTTTTAAAAAATTTATTTTATTATTTTCATTTTATGTGTAAAGCATATTGCCTGCATGTATGTAAGTGCACCTGAGTTATGCACTGCCTGGGGTCAGAAGAGGGTATCAGATTCCATGGAACTGGAGTTATGGATGGTTGCTAGCTGCCATTTGGGTGCTGGGACTTGAACCTAGGTCCTCTGCAAGAGCAACCAGTGCTCTTAACTGCTGAGCCATCTCTCTAGCCCCAAACAATCTTAAAGCATGATTTTTTTTCCCCTGTTTTTCTTCTGGGGGCAGGGTTCTTGTGACCCTGGCTGACTTTAAACTCTCAGTGTAACTGAAGATGACCTTGAATTCCTGAGCGTTCAGCTTCCATCTCCCACGTGTGGGGATTACAGCCCACTTTACCTGGCTTCCCCCCACTCCTTTCCTTCATTTATGATATAAGGTCTCATTGTGTAGCCAGGCTTAGCTTTGAACTTATGATCTCCCTGCCTCAGTTTCAGAACTACAGGGACTATAGGCATGTGGCACCAGGCCTAGCTCTTTTAAAAAAAAAATTTTTTTATTAATTTTATTTATTTCTGTATGTGTATGAATGCACTGTCCGCATGCAAGTCTGTGCACCCGTGTCGTGCAACGCCGCGGAGGTCAGAAGAGGGTCTCGGATTCCCCTGGAACTTGAGTTCTCCTGGAATTGGAGCTTCAGACGGTTCTCAGCCGCCATGTGGGTGCTGGGGATCGAACCCTGGTCCTCTGTAAGAGCGGTCGGCGCTCTTAACCGCTAGGCCATCTCTCCAGCCCCAGGCCTAGCTCTTAAAGTATAGCTTTTGAGTTTGATCCTCAAATATTCTGACCAAGTGCATAACTGTCCTGGCTAAACTCTCTTTCAAAAAAACCTCTGTGAGCCAGGCATGGTGACACATGACTTTAAGTCCAGCACTCAGGAAGCAGAAGCAGGTGGATCTCTGTGAGATCAAGGCCATCCTCATCGAAACAGTGAGTTCCAAGTCAACTGGGGCTTACAGGGAGACTCTGTCTCAAGAAGATCCACTGTCCCCCAAAGAAAAAGGTTCCTGAGCACCTCTAAGATAGAGATGCCTTTCAGAGAAAGTTTTTCTGGACCATCTGTAATATAAACCACCACTCTTAACGGCTTATTCATCCATTCTTCACAGTGCACCGAAGTTCTTTTAAGAAAAAATCTGATGATATTGCACAAAGATTCTCCCAAGGTCTACAGGCCGGGCATCATGTGGCCTCTGCAGGCTTCCTGCTCGTCATTTGTTGGATTCAGCAACAGCAGCTCTGCCCTGTACCTCAGTATGCCATGCTTCCTCCCACTGTCTCCATCCTTGCCCTCCTCCAGCCTCTCCTGATGAGCTTCTACCCTTCGTTCTGATGGGAGCTGATGACTACCTCCTCAGGGAAGCCTTTATCAACTCCAAGAACTTCATGATTTCTCTTATTTTTACTCTCTAAGCTTCACAAAAGGTATGAGTGCTATGGAGATCAGGCTGTCCTCTTATCTAAGCCAGTGACTTACTCCAGGTTATTCCAGGTCAAATTAAACAGGGACTTTCAGGTTCTTGTATTGGGTGACTCTATTTACAGACTAGCAATTGACTCCATTATGAGTGCCAATACCAAGGCAGAATGATTCTGCCCCTTGCTTGTTCATGCGAACACCACCACTTATCCAGAACAAACCACAAGCCACAGTCTAGTAAATAACTTATTTGTGTGAGTAAAAAATTTACTTTGAGCTTATATAATATAGATTGTGAACACATGGGCTCAAGGATATGTTTCATATCAGAGAAACCAGGCCCAGGAGCTAATCAAGCACACCAGATCAATGAAGGGCCCCACACCATTATATGAATCGCATAAAAGGAGGGACACTTAACCCTCCATTGGTGACAGCCCTGAGCAACCTGTCATCTAACCATTCCACGCATACATCAAGGACTGACAGGTATGGAACTGTCCACTACCTCTGGAGCTTCACCTCATCAGTTCCCACAGCTTGAAGCAGCCCATGCCTTCTGTCTGTCCACCTGTCCACTTATCCATCCACCTGGACACAGTTCTATGCCTTACCTTGATGGTCCTGGGCTCAGGGGTCAGAGGTCTGATGGTGGCTTTACTTTTCAGGCCTCCAGCAGCAGCTTTGTCTGGGTTGGTTAATCTTATCTAACCACTTGCTGTGAATCTTTGTATCTATAGCAGTTCTCTGCCCCTGCTATCAGTCAAGCCTCCTGAAACTCTTAGGCTCTCTAATGCTTTGTAGCTATTCTATAACACATACAAAATATACATACATGTGCATATATGAGATATGATGTGTGATTTGAAAGTTAATATCAGTAATTAAGATTAGAATTAAAGAACCTTTATAAAATATTTTATTTATTACTTTTATTTTATATGTATGAGTGTATTGCCTTCATGTGTGTAAGTGCACCCGTGTTGTGCAATGTCTGTGGAGGTCAGAAGAGGGCATCAGATACCCTGGAACTGGAGTTACAGATGGTTGTTAGCTGCCATGTCGGTGCTGGGAATTGAACCTGGGCCCTCTGCAAGAATGGCCAGTGCTCTTAATGACTGAGCCATCTCTCTAGCCTCCTTTAACTCTTTTTGTCAGTTACTAACCTATCAAGAGAAGTCAGGATTACTTGGTGAACTGCAGCAAAGGAAACTGAAATAGTTTGTCAATTTATTGCTATTCAATAATTTCTGAAATTGTGGAAATACTAATATTAACTTTCAAAGCACACATAATACCCCACATGTATATATATTTTGTGTGTATTATAGAATAGCTACAAAGCATTAGAGAGGCTAAAGAGTTCCAGGAGGCTTAACCAATAGCAGAGGCAGAGAACTGCTATAGATACAAAGATTCACAGCAAGTGGTTAGATAAGATAACCAACCCAGACAGAGATCTGCTATGTTTCTGACAAAGTGTGCTAAGGAAAGTATGTTTTCTATTTCTGTTTGTTTGCTGTTGACGATCTAGTGCATAGGATAATGTCATCACATAGATGGGGATTTTGAAATCCAGTAAGACTGGATTTGGGCTTTGAAGTAGAGTGGTAGTTAACACACCTGTGGGCACTTTATCTCAGGCATTATGCTAGGTCTTTACACATATTTCAAATTTAATCCATATAACAAACTACAATGCTGTCAGACAACAGAAACTGACCACAGCACAGCATCAAATAGAAGCTTATTTTTCCTTACATAATATTGAATCCAGGAACAGACTGTCTGGGGCTATCATAGGGGATTGAGAAATCATCAAGCTTCCAGCTCTTTCTGTCTCTTCCTTCTATGCCCAGAGTGCAGGATTTAGCTCCCTCGCTATAAAATGGCTCATTTACTTAAGGTAGTGCATTGACATCTTAACAAAAGACAGTGGAAGAAACTAGGGATGATACATGGACAGAAAACTCTCCCAGTGCTCCCTAGCAGATTTCCGACATCCACTACATCCTATTCATTAGAACTGTACTATCGTCATTTCAGTGGAAGACTGGCTAAGAAGCAGAGGGTTCCCCCAAAGCATATCCCCCAAAGTGTGGACTTGTATAATGAGGAAGCTAGAAGGAAATGCACACTGAGCAGGCAGTTGGTCATGTTGCCACACGGTACTCCTATTAATCTCATTTTATGCATGAGGAAGCCTGGACATTGTGGGTTAAGTAATTTCAAGGTCATATGGTTAATAAGTAGGAAAGTTGGATACAGACACAGGTGATTTGATTTCCAGAGCCTGAGATTCTAACTGTATGCAAGGATTTGAATGGGATAGAAGAGGGGTTATGTTGACAAGGATGGCAGTGGTTATGAAGTGAAGCCCTGGGCTAGAGTCATAGCTACACTGAGTGTGGAGATGTAGCTGGAGGCAAGGTGGGAAAGGTTCATGCTATCTTCTTCATAATTAAGGCTTTGAGATCATGAGCCTTGTCAGTCCTGAGATTGAAAAATGACAAAGAGGATAGACCTCTTGGCCAGAAATGTGGCTTTGTCTAGGAGGCAAAGGCCAGGCTAAGGAATATGGGCAGCATCAGTATAATAGGAAATGCTGGATGATAGGAGCATGATCAGCCCCAGTGCTGTGGCCAATCAAAAGTTGAGACTGGGTCATCCTTGGAAGCATTAGCCAAGACTAAGGACATGACGTTCTGAAGGCCAACTGTGTCCAACAGCCTTAGTGATAGAGGAGCAGAGGCCAATGGTTTGGGGTCAGAAAACAGAAACTGCAATGCAATGGTATATACTTAAGACTATTTTTTTTTTTCCATTTTTCCCTTGGTGGTAGAGTTTGAATCAAAGACCTTGTATAAACTAGGCAAGATTTAGTGGAGGTCAGTGCTATGTAGCCCAGGCTGGTCTTCCCCCTCTCCTCAAGTGCTGAGATCACCATGCCTGACTTAGCTTTGTTTGCTTTATGGCAGTATCTGAACCTTTCAGCACCTTTGCAATATTAGCACAGTAAAAGGACTTGATAATCCAAAATTATCAGAGACTAACAAAATACAGAGAAATATTTTCTTTCTTTCTTTTTTTTTTTTTTTTTTTTTTTTTTTTTTGGAGAAAAGGTCTCCCTAGAGCCCGCTGGCCTGGAACTTGCGCTGTAGAACAGGCTGGCCTTGAAATCACAGAGATCCACCTGCTTCGTGAGTTCTAGGATTAGAGGCATTTGCTACCACACCTGGCTTAAAGAACGGTTGCTAGCCTCCATGTTGGTGCTGGGAATCGAACTCAGGTCCTCTGCAAGAGCAGTCGGTGCTCTTAACCACTGAGCCATCTCTCCAGCCAGAGAAATATTTTCTACTGGAATTTACCACTTTTCAATATTAGCTTTACCTCTGTCAACTCCTATGGTAATAGCTGTGAGGTCATAAACAAAAATACAGAATTAATAAGAAGAGAGCTGTGTAAAGCAGGTGACCTCATCGTTTTTAGATTATACCCTTCTGCGTCATTCTTGAGTCAGGGAAGATGTCAGATCTGTGTAAGGACATATTCTTTATCTCTCCTCAGAAAACATTTTTGTTTTATTCCAAGGCTTTTTGGAGAG
Organism: Rhizomys pruinosus; assembly: GCA_009823505.1. Classification (NCBI taxonomy): domain Eukaryota; kingdom Metazoa; phylum Chordata; class Mammalia; order Rodentia; family Spalacidae; genus Rhizomys; species Rhizomys pruinosus. The sequence goes on along the minus strand of VZQC01010672.1, from coordinate 222,985 downwards.
AAGAAAAAACATTTTGGAGGGAGAAATGGTACAGAGGGGTTATTTTCTGTGGCCTTCAAACAAACCACTGTAGATTACTATGTATTTCCCTAAAGGAGAGCAGGCTCAAACAGTGGCTGCATCTTTCTTCATTTTTTAGAGCAGCCAGCGTAAGATCTGCATGGATCACCACCGTGAGAGCGGCAAGAGGGAGAAAAGAGAATCCAAACTTAAACCTGAGTGCTTTACTTCTCCTCCCTCCCTCCCTCCCTCCCGTCTCTTGCCCTTCTCCTTTCTTTTCCTTTCTTCTCTCTTCTCCTCCTCCCATCGCCCTCTCTCCTCTCCTCTCTCTTATCCGCTTCTTCTTCATTCTTTTTTTCTTGGGTTCTTTTTTTCTTTCTTTCTTCTTGTCTTTCTTTCTTTCGTTTGTTCTTTCTTCTTTCTTTCTTTCTTGTCTTTTCTTTCTCTCTCTCTCTTTTTCCTCCCTCCCTCCCCTCCCTCCTTTCCTCTGTTCCTTCCCCTTCGCCTTTTCTTTCCTCCTTCCTTTCTTTCTTTCTTTCGTAAAACAATTCTTTCTTGCTTTCCTTTCTTCTTCTCTTTCTTTCTTTCTTTGTCTTTTCCTTTCTCTTCCTTGTTTATTTCTTCTTTCTTTTTCTTCTCCTTTACTTTTCTTTTCTTTTCTCGTTCTTTCTTTTCCCTTTCCCCTTTCCCTTCCCCTTATTTCCCCTCCTCTCACTTTCTTTCTTTCTTTTTTTCCCTTTTTCCCGTCTCTTTCTTTTCTCTTTCTTTCTTTTCCGCTTCTTCTCTTTCCTTTTTTTTCTCTTTTTTCTTCTCTTTTCTTTCTTTCGGTATTTTCTTTATTTCTTTCCTTTTCTTTTTCTTTTTTTTCGTTCTCTTTCCTTTTCTTTTTTCTTTCTTATTTTTTTCGTTCTTTTCTTTTCTTTTTCTTTCTCTTTTTCTTATTCTTCTTACTTTATTCTTCTTTGGTCTTGCTTTTTCCTTTTCCTTATTTATTTTCTTTTCGTTTCTTTTTCTTTTTCTTGTTAAGTTCTTTCTTTTGTTGTTGTCTTTCTTTTCTTTTCTTTCTTTCTATCTTTCTTCTTTCTTTTTTTTCTTCTTTTCTTCTTTCTTTCTCTTGCTGGCTTTCTTTCTTTTCTTTTTCTTCTTTCTTTCTTTTCTTTCTTCTTTCTTTTTTGTTTTCTTTTCCTTGGCTTTTTTCTTTTCTTTTCTTTCTTTCTTTCTTTTTCTTTCTTCGTTTCTTCTTTTTCTTTGTCCTTGTCTCTTTTCTTTCTTTCCTTTCTTCTTTCTTCGTTCTTTCGTTTCTTTCTTTCTTTCTTTTCTTTCGTTCTTTCTTTCTTTTCTTTCTTTCTTTTCTCTTCTTTGTTCTGTCGTACATACATGCGTCGGGAGTGGGTGCTGGCTGTCGGTCGTTCGAGCGAAATCGGACGGAAGGCTTGCGGTCTTGGCGGGTCTGTCGTTCGCGCGCGCGGCCAGCCGGCCCGCCCTCCACGGCCCGCCCGCCCGCCCCGACCCATCCCTCCGCCCTCCCGCCCGCCCGCCCATCCCTTCCCCTCCCGCCCGCCCGCCCTCCTGCCTTCCGTCCTGCCTTCCTCCGGCCTTCCGGCCTTCCGGCCGGCCTCTGCCTTGCCTTCCTTCCGTCGTGCCGTTCCTGCCCTTGCCGGTTTCCGGCCTGCCGTCGGCCGTTACAGGGTCTCCTGGGTAGTGCCACACCCCCCAGGCTGATCTTTGGGAACGGGCGGAGAACGTGGATTAATAGACTACTAGATTCATCCACCAGGAAACGGGTTTACACAAAACTGCAATCATCCTGAGAAAGCACTCCTACCAATGGAACTGCATCCATAGCCCTACAATTTTCGTTTTCTTTCTTTAATGGCTTTCTTGTCTCTTTCTTCCCTTCTTCCTCGTGTCACGTGTTGTGTGTGTGTGGTGTTTGTGTGTGTGTGTTGTGTGTGGGTACAAGATGGGAGAGGGGAAGAGGGGGGAGTAACAAAGGGAAAAAGGAGGAGGGAAGAATGCGCTGGGAAGCCAATCCACCAAGCAGCAGAGCCGTAAAAATAGACCTAAAGATATTCATAAGTCCCATTTAAGTTTAAGAATTAGCTTCAGTGAAAAAAAAATTTTTAAACAAGAGTCATGGGGAAGTGGACTGTGATTATTATAAATCTATCACTCAGGATATAACTGGCGAATCTGTTCATTCATTTGCAAAGAGTAAGCAGCGGCAGAGCATCACACCTTTAAAAGCCGAATGATGGTCAATTTTAGTGACCTCACACATTTAAGCCTCCAGATGTACACACAAAAATCAAATTATGTATTCCATCTTTCAGGGATGAAATACTCCCCTTTTTAGTTTATATTGAAGCAGCACAGCATTTGACTTACTGTCTGAATACTAAGGAGCCTATCCGCTCCCCTTTTCCCTTCTCCAGTTTTCACTTCATCCTTACTGTCTCTCTTTGCAAGTTTTTCCATACCTACCCTCTTCTGTCGCATACCCGGCGGCCGCCGCGTTTCCCGCCGCCCATGTGCACACCCCTCCGCTTCCCCTCGTTCTCCCCTCCATGCCCAACTCCTCCTTTCTGGCTCTCCCCCTCCCCCTCCCTCCCCTCTTTCCAACTCTTCCTTGCTGTATCTGCGCGTCCCGGCTTTCGCACCCGCACCCCCCCACCTCCCCCTGCACGCTCTTGTGACCCCCTCCCTGTGGCTTTTTCTCAAACATCTAAAAAATAAAACTATGAGTGACTTGGCTATACCATCTGTCCTAGGCCGTTACACAAAGGGACTATAAGTCTACCACACAGATATTGCGATATCCATGTTTAATTGCTGCTCTAATCATAACAGCAAGAAAATGGAATCAGCCTTCTATCAGCAGCCTAGATTTCTACAAAAGATGACTGGATAATGAAATATACACAAGAAAAATATATTAGACCATAAAGAAAAAAAATGAAAGTTTAAAGGTTTCAGGAAAATGTATAGAGCCTAAAATATTTTAAAAAAAGCCAGGTAACCCAGATCAGAAAACAAATACCACATGTAACGCTCTCATGTGTAGATCCTAGCTTTTAATTTTCATGCATGTGTATTTTTGTGAGAGTGAGTAAGAGTAAAGGCCAGGAAATGAGAAAGTGGCCATGAAGGTAACAAAGGGCCTTAAGGGAGAGGGTGGGGCTTAGAATAGAACATATGTGATATAAGGGAGTGGGGCTTAAAATAGAACATCTGTGACATGATAAAGGAGAGGGTAGGGCTTAGAATAGAGCATATGTGATATAAGGGGGTGGAGCTTAGAATAGAACATATGTGATATAAGGGAGAGGGTGGGGCTTAGAATAGAACATATGTGATATGATAAGGGGGTGGAGCTTAGAATAGAACATATGTGATATAAGGGAGAGGGTGGGGCTTAGAATAGAACATATGTGGTATGATAAGGGGGGGTGAAGAATTTAAGTGAGGAATGAAATAGGGAGAGGAGCGTGTGTTGGAGACTCAACCAAAACTAAGTAACTGTAAGAAGACCTTACTGGAAACTATTTTTTTTTTGGGTCCTTTTTCGAGATAGGGTCTTCCTGTAGCCCCAGCTGTCCCTGGAACTCACTCTGTAGAACAGGATGGCTTTGAACTTAGAGAGATCTGCTTTCCTCTGTTTCCCAAGTGCTATGATTAGATTAAAGGCGTGCACCACCAACACCCAGTGAAATCAACTTTGTAAGCTGGATTTAGCATTTTAAAATCCAGGGCTAGGGAGAGGGCTCACATTTAAGAAACACTGGCTGTTCTTGAAGGACCCAAGGTTTGGATTCCCAGCACCCACATGATGAATAACACGGTCTATAAACTCCAGTTCCAGGGAGAATCTGACACCTTCTTCTGGCTTCTGTGGGCATCACACAATTTGGTTGCACTTAAATACACACAGGGAATACATTCAAAAATAAATAAGATAAAACATTTTTAAAATAAATAAAAATTTGAAAACCCATATAATATCACATCTAAAATTTTTATAATCCTTTACTACCAATTTATATAAAATCAGTATCCAAATTTCCTCATTTATTACATAATTAATTTAGAATTTATTTTATGTTTCAAGACAAAACTAAACACACATGAAGAGCAGAAGGAATCTTTTAAATCGCTTTCCTTTCATTGTAAATTTCCCCTGGTTTTTTTTTCCCCCCCCTTACTATCTATTTGTGGAAAAGACTAAGTCACTGTCCTATAGAATGGTTGTCAGGAATTTAAGGTGTAAGCAAATTCCTAGGAGTCTGGTCAAAATGCACATTCTGATTCAGTTGGCCTTGAGTGAGGTCTAAGGACCCATTTCTTTTTTTGTTAATTTTTTTAAAAGTTATTTTTATTAAAGGTGTCCTGAGGTGTATTACCCTGCATCTGTATAAGTTGGCCATGTCCATGCCAATCCCCCCTCACAGAGGCCAGAAAAGGGGGTGCGGCTGCCGTTGGGTGCTAGGAATCAAACGGGACTTCTTTTTTAATTTAAAAATTTTATTTATTTATTATTTATTTATTTACTTATTTATTGTATTTATATTTTATGGAGTGGATGAAATACTTCGGCGAGTAGGTTTGTGCCCCGTTCCGTGTAATCCTGGAGGTCAAAGAGGTGTAGGATTCCCCTGGAACTGAGTTCTCCTGAATGGAGTTACAGACATTCTCAGCTGCCATGTGGGTGCTGGGGCTCGCCCGGTCCTCTGCAATAGCAGTCGGTGTTCTTAACCCCACCAGCATCTCTCCAGCCACAAAAACCAAACCCGGGATTGTCTGCAAGAGCAGTCGGCCTCTTGACTGCTGAGCCATGAGACAGCCCCAGGACTTACATTTCTATCAAACTATCCCACAGAAAATATTGCTCCTGAGCACAACTGGAAAATGGCAACAATTTCCCACTCTCAAGGTTTGAAAGGTAGCATATCTAAGTGGTTTAATGTATTTCTCTATTCATTGTACTTCCAATAAACAGGTAGATCAGAGGCTTGTTTGGATTTGGGGGTGTCTTTTATTTCTGGAACAGTTGAGAGACCCTGTTTTTCTTACTGCATCATACCAAGAAACACATGAAGTCTCTTCCTTAGTGATAAGCAGGATGGTCCACGGGTTAGTCACTATTAGTCTGCCTTCAGGTTTTACTTAATTACCTAGATCTACTATTCGATCTAACCCTGACGATGAAATAGTACCCTTTTTTTTGTTTTTTTTCACATGCTGGGGAAACTGAATGACACATATATTTTATCAATTTTTTTCTGTTTTGTTCATTCTAATTCTACTCCAGATTAGTTTTCCTCATCTACTATTTAATTACCTTAAAGTTTTCACATCAGGGAAATTCATTGTTAATAACTAAGTTTAACTCCATCTGTCCACATTAAAAGTGAGATAAAATATCCAAATGGCCTCGTTTCTGTTGCTGAGTCACTAAAGCATATGCTGAGTCTGCAGAAAGTTGGTTTTTCAAGTATGAAAACCGCTGAGTAGGAGGCTCACATCTTCACAGGCACAGGCACCCAACAGGCTTGGCCAGGACTGGACTGCATTTCAGTCTAGGCTCTGTCACTAATTAAAGATTAGGAACAAATCCAGGAAAAGTTTACCAGACTAGCCTGATCATGGGAACTAACTGGGGGACTTATAAAACATGCTGAATCCAGGAAAACAATCTGGTCCTCAAACCTATTGCATCAGAATCTCTAGGGCTGGTCCCTGGGCATGGTTTGGAAAATGCACCCTAGGAGACTATATCAGCTAGCACTGCTTGGTGGACTAGCCCCAGAAACAAACCCTGCTAATTCCAACTTCCATTTCCACCAAGCAAACACTGAGCATATAAATTGGTATCAACATAAGTATAACTGGCATAAAATCCAATCCTAGCTCTTGAGACACTTATCATTCATTACATGGCATTCTGGCCTACAAACCAATCTCTTAAATTTGGTGATCCAGATTCAGTGATCTGAACACAGATTAGTTAGTTGGTTAATTCATTCTATTTCATTTTAAAGAGTAAATCATGGAAGAAATGGCTCACAGCTGAGGTCTAGGCATCGGTGTTTGAAATCCTTTAGTTGATTTATCCAATACCTTGACCCCTTTTTCTAACCTCCCCAACTTTTTTTCTGTTGTTCGGAGGTGTTTACTTTTGTGTGTTAATGTAGTTGTGCTAGAAATTCCCAGGCTGAGTGACCTGAACTCATTCTGTAGTACAGGGAGGCCTTGAGTTTGTAACCGCCTGCTTCAGCTTTGTGGCAGTTGGAATGCCAGGTCTGGCGTCTAACTTCTTGAAAGAGGCTTTATTAAAATTTTCTCTTTTCCTTATTATCTAATCTTCGATTCAAATGGTGCAATTTAACCCGGTCAGTTCTTTCATCCTGGACCAGGAACTGAGCGAGGGAGCACTAAAAAGTTATCACCAATTTTTCCTTCAACATTCCCTTCCTGGGGGCTGGAGGAGATGGGCATAGGTCTTTAAGAAGCGCCAACTGCTCTTGCAGAGGACCCCGCAGGTTCGTCCCAAGCACCACTGGCGCTAGAACCGTCGTTGTAACGCCATTCCAGGGGATCTGAGACCTCTTCTGACCTCCGCGGATTTGCCCACAACGGTGGCACAAACCTACATTCAGACAATACATGCACACACACAAAAAAAAGTAATAACTAAAAAAAAAAATCATTCTTTGCAATTTTCCTCCTCCAGGTTCAGCTCAGCTATTTTACCAACCCATTCTGACCACTGCCACACATCTATTATAATGGATTTATCTTAAAACACACCTTGACTATGCTACTCATTTCATCTTCCCTCTTGGTTAATGAGTTAAACTCAAAGACCCCCATTTGAGTATTTAGTGCCCTTTTAAGGTAGCTACAACCAAGCATTCCAACTTGCTGGACTGCAGTCATGCCTTGCCTACCAGTCTCTCCTCTGCACCTGCTCCATCTTGCTTCCCTACCTGGCCATGCAACCATTTCAAACCCTAAGAATCAGTTCAAACCCTTAATAAGTGTCTCAATACCACAACAATCGTCCTCATATTCTGGCTTCTTAAAAAAGACAAATGTTTTTTTTTAATAAGGCACATAATTATGGCCCATATTTCTCTAATTCTAGAGAGAAATAGAATGTCCTAAGAAAATGGACCTTTTCCAGATAATAATTTGCATTCCTTGTGTGTGTGTGGGTGTGGGGTGTGTGTGTGTGTGTGTGTGTGTGTGATGGCTGTACATAGAGGTCAGAGGACAACTTTGGGGAATAATTTCGTTCCTTCTACCACGTAGGTCCTGGGGAATCCCACTCAGGTGTCAGGCTTGGAGGACAAGAGCCTTTTCCACTTTTTTTTGGGGGGCCCCCCCCCCAATCTTGCCAGCTCTCACTTATGTTATTTCTTTGTTGGTTTATTCAACTACATTTACAGAGAGATTTTTATGTTCCTTACTATCTAGCATATTGCTTTATATCAACAATGACATTGTAATGAATAAGTACTTATTTATATACTCTAATTACATAAGCAAATCTATCTCTAGAAACACATTTCAGATTTCAGTTACCTACTTTATCCTTTTTTGTCAACTTCCTGAAATAATAAACTTTTTTTTTTGAGACAGAAGGGGTCTCCCTAGTCCCAGCTGTCCCGGAACTCACTCTGAGACCAGCTGGCCTTGAACTCCAGAGATCAAAAGAGATCTACCTGCCTCTGACTTCCAAGTGCTAGATGAAAGGTGGTGCACCACCATGACTGGCCTAAGACAGTTTCGTTGCAAGCAGCCATGTGGGTGCGGGGAATCAAGCCCAGGTCCTCGGCAAGAACAAATTGGGAACGCTTAACTGCTTACCATCTCTCCAGCCCCTGAAATATAAAACTTTAAAACAAACAAAACAAAAAAAAAAAAAAAAAAAAAAAAAAAAAAAAGCCGCCGGGTGTGGTGGCACACGCCTTTAATCCCGACACTCTGGGAAGCAGAGGAAGGTGGATCTTTGTGAGTTCAAGGCCAGCCTGGTCTACAGAGTGAAGTTTCCAGGACAGCTGGGCTACAGGGAGACCCTGTCTTGAAAAACAAAAAAAAAAAAAAAAAGAGTAATAAAACCAAAACCTGTAGAGGTGGGACTTAGGCATTACTGCCTTTTCAAGTATTCCGGGACATTATAACTTATAAATTAAGCTAAGCATCATGGCAAATTAAATCTCTCTTCTCTCTCCTCTCTCGCGTCTCGCTTCTCCTCGGTTTTTTGAAGACAGGGTCTCCTGGTGGCCCCAGCTGGCCTGGAACTCACGATGTAGACCAGGCTGTCCTTCAACCAACGAGATCCGCCTGCCTCTGCCGCCCAAGTGCTGGATTAAAGCGTGTGCTACCACGCCGGGATAACTCTCATTTTATAGAATAAATGAGGCTCTAGGAAGTAACCTAAGGGGACAATATCAATTCCTATCAAAGGCAGGTATGGATCAGGCTTTAGGGAATTTTCAATGTCCTTTCATCTGTATTATATTTCTCAGACCATATGACTAGGCAGACAATCTTGTTAACCCCAGATACATAGCATCACTAGGGTCAGATAGTACCTTAAAAAAAAAAAAAAAAAAAAAGAACCAACACTGAATTTTAAGATTGTTTTTAAAACTTAATGTGAGTGTCTGGGTGTAGTTATGTGCATGAGAGTGTGGGTGCCCAAAGAAGCCTAGAAAGAGGTGTTGAGTCCCTGAAGCTGGAGTTATAAATGGTTGTTGTTGTTAGCTGTCATGTGAATGCTGGAAACAGAACTAAAGTTCTCTGCAAGAGTTGTGTGTGCTCAACTGTTCAGCCGATCTCTGCAGCCCCCAAATCTGATTTTTTCTTTTGTCTTTTTGAGACAGGGTCCCCTCCCGTTCCTGTAGTCCCAGCTGTCTTGGGACTCACAATGTAGACCAAGCCGACCTTGAAACTCAAGAGATCCCGCCTGCCTTCTGTCTCCCCGGTGCTGGGATTAAAGGTGTGAGCACCCGCCTGCTCAAAATCGGAATTTTTTAGATGCACAATCAGCAGAGCAGCATTGCCCTTCCATTTCAGGATGCCTCCTCAAAACTTCCATTCATAAATTGTTCTGTGAGATCCTGAAAATTAGTATAATTCAAAACCAAAATCTATTCCAGGTTAACTCTAAGACATCTCCTGGCAAAGGTGAGTTTAACTCTGGCAATTCTTCAAATCTCTAAAATCTGTAAGTCAGGATTGTGACTTAAGTACACGGGCCTTCATGTCTTGGAGCATTTAACTAGGCAACAAAATAAATTTACAAGACTTATGGAATGGGGGTGTGCAGTGAAAGTGAGGTAATGGCATCTTCTGATGAATGATTCCTAACTTGCTCCAATCAGGAGCCTGACTCATTCCCCTTCCTCCGACTGTCTCCTAGATCACCTCATCCACAGAAGACGTCCCTTCTGCTTTAGTCCAGGATTTCAACATCTCCCATCTGACTTTCTGAACTTGACTAGACTTCCCATGATCAGATTCTTTCTTTCAATTCTTTCTCTAGTTGTTTTAGGAGAGGGGAAAGCTTGACAATCTTGATGTGTGTTTCTCTTCAATTAACAGGGCTTTGGACACTAAATTTCTGCCTCTCTCTATGTAATTACTGATTCTTATCTGTCTCTCCAGGGACAGCTCATCCACTCAAAGTCTTTATTAAGTACCTTCTGTGTCATCTTCTTTACGTATTGGAAATATCGAAATGAACAAAACAAAATCTCTGCTCTTACACTGTAGTAAGGTAAATGAGCAAAATGTATTTTAGAGAACCTATCAGAGTGACAGGTGATATGAAAGTAAAGCAGAAAACAGAGGTACTATTCTGGAAAGCAAACTGAAGATTGCCTACTTATTGGAATATTTGAGCAGAAACTGAACAGGGAGAGGAGCAGAGTCACAGAGAAAAACAGAAAAAGATCTTCAGAGAAACCTGTAAGTGTGAAAGTCTCCAGAACCTGGCCAAAGTAGAATAATTATGGACGAATTATTGCTGAGCTCATGGTCTAGTAAGGACATTGTGCCAGTCACCTAGTGGTTCCCTTTTGCAGAGGAAAAAATGCCCAAAGTACTGAGAGCACTGCCTTTCTCTGCTGAGCATTCCTTCTTTAAGGTCAGTACAGATGCTCAACAACTCCATCATCTATAACCACACAGCACCCAATTTTTGCATCCATATTAACCTTACATTGCAAGTTCTTATAATGTATAGATATAAGATCCGCAAATTATTGGAGAACTCAGTTTGGACCTTTTTTTTTTTTTCCACACCAGTTCGTTCTTCACACAGCATTTAGCTCAGACACTTGTGCTAAGGATGGTCCTAACTGAGTAACTGGGTAGCCTCTACCTAGAGGAAATTAGCAAAGTACTCTAAGGGGAAGCACCCCCCCCCACTCACAAGCAGACTTATAGGGATGGAGAAAGGAGAAGAAAACGCTGCCCCCTTCCAGTAAGCCTTATTAAGGAGAGGCTGCAATAAGTATTTTCATAATTATCCTTTATAATATTGTCTCATGGCCTCTATAATTTTTCCTGGCGAAGTAGGGAGGTTAGTCAATTTCTCAAGGGAATTTCTGAATGCTAACTAGGTGCATCCATCGGTAGGAGAGGTGGGGCTTTAGGACAGGAGGGACTTGATGTTAGAGTGGGGGTGATTTCTGTGGCTGGCAAGGCCACACCTATCATGTCCACTTTTCGCGTCTCCACAAGGTGCTCCACCTTTCCTTACTTGAGCTCTATCAACTTTCTTTACTCTGTTGGAAGAGCAAAGAACCATCCAAATCAAAATGTGATCGGGGATTAGAAATTGCTTTCTTAAAAAAAAAAAAAAAAATTCGGGACTGGAGGATGGCGCTAGCGGTTAAGAGCACCGACTGCTCTGGCAGAGGATCCGGGGTCGATCCCCAGAACCCACATGCGGCTGAGAACCATCGAACTACTCCAATTCCAGAGAACTCCAGTTCCAGGGAATCCGACAAACCCTCTTCTGACCCTCTTCTGACCCTCCGCGGCGTTGCACGACACGGGTGCAGAACCCTACATGCAGACAGTAACATTCATTCATAACACATAAATAAATAAAAAATTAAATTAAAATTAAAAAATTCTATCAGTAACTCCTCTCCCCACGATCAGGAGGTAAAGTACCAACGGTTAAGAAAACAGAGCACAGTCTGCCCTTAGCAGCAATCTAAGATCATGACCAGTGCCTGAGCAAATCGGTCTCCGGTTGGCTAAATCTTCTTTCTAGGAAGAAAACGAAATAAATTCCCCCCTTCTCTCTCTCTCGCTCCCGAGAGCACTCCCCAGGAGAAGTAAAATTTAGCTACCAAGACTTTAAAAGGTTTTGAAGGCAGCAGCAGTTTTTGGAGTGGTAATGCTAATCTCCCCAAACCTCTCACTCCAGAGGTGCTAGGATGAATTTTGGCCCCAGACGTCCCCCAACCCCACTTCCACGTGCCCTTTTAATTCCCTTTTACACTCTCCACTCCCAACCCAGTCCCGGATATCTTCCTCGTTACCTGCTGACAGGCTTGAGCAAAACTGTGCAGCCAAAGTGCGAACCAGCGAGGAAGGGGTGCCTGCAGCTGGCGTGAGCTCTGGAACTGCGGATTCCACCTCAGGAGTAGCGCATACCGCCCTCCACGCGGCCCAGAGCTCCAGCCCCAGCGCCGGCCACACCCACTCCTGCCTAAGCTCCACCCCCAGGACTGAGCTTTTTAGCCCTTGGCAGGCGCCGTAGTTGGCCTGCTTCCGCTCCGGCAGCTAGTGTGCATCCCTGGTTGCCCGCGTGGGGGCGGACCCGGCATTTCCTGAGCATCCCTCCGGGTTCTCTGCAGTCAGACCTCGAGAAAGGGGAGTGTCGCCCCCTGGGTCTAGGCTGCAGACTGCGTGCCTTCAGCCTTTGCGTGCTGCAGTTGCGGAAGCTGCGGCAGCTCCCGGGAGCGCATTCTTCGCCCTCCGCAGACCCGGCTGACGCTGGGGAAGCGTCCCCTCCCCTTGCTCTGCGCCTCCTCCCTGGCTGCCTGCCGCTCAGTAGCTGCAGCGCCAGGTCGGTGGGACGCACGCTTAGCCCGACCGCAGCCCTGTCCAGTAGCATGTCGGCGCTGGAGTGGTACGCCCACAAGTCGCTGGGCGATGGCATCTTCTGGATTCAAGAACGCTTCTATGAGTCGGGCAACCGCGCCAACATCTGGCTGGTGCGCGGCTCCGAGCAAGACGTGGTGATCGACACAGGCCTGGGACTACGCAGCCTCCCGGAGTATCTCTATTCCTCCGGCCTCCTGCAGGACTGCGGGGCCAAAGAGGATTCGGGGCGCCGGCCGTTGCTGGCCGTGGCCACCCACGTGCACTTCGATCACTCTGGTGGGCTCTACCAGTTCGACCAGGTGGCTGTGCACCACGCCGAGGCCGAGGCCCTGGCTCGCGGGGACAACTTTGAGACGGTGACTTGGCTCTCCGACAGCGAGGTGGTGCGGGCGCCCAGTCCTGGCTGGAGGGCCAGGCAGTTCCGAGTGCAGGCGGTTCAACCCACTCTAATCCTGCAGGATGGTAATGGTCCCCCACGGGCGCGCGCTCTCTGGCAGAGGGAAGGGCTTGGGAAGAGACTGCAGCATGTTGCAGACCTGCCNTTTCCCTCCCTCCCTCCCTCCCTCCCTCCCTCCCTCCCTCCCTCCCTCCCTCCCTCCTTCCTTCCTTCCTTCCTTCCTTCCTTCCTTCCTTCCTTCCTTCCTTCCTTCCTTCCTTCCTTCTTTCCTTCCTTCCTTTCCAGGGTCTCTTGTATTCCAGGCTGTCTTTGAACTTGCTAGAACTTGGATTATAGACTAGATTCATACCACCAGTACTTGTTTACACAACACTTCATCCTGAGAAGCACTCTACCAATGGAACTGCATCCCTAGCCCTACATTTCTTTCTTCCCTCGTTCACGTGTGTGTGTGTGTGTGTTTGTGTGTGTGTGTGTGTGTGTGTACGCAATGGGGGAAGCTCAGAGCCTCGTGCACACTAGGCAAGCACTCTACCATTGATACGCTCCCAGCCAGCTTTGTGCTTTGAATAGGTAGGGTATTTCCATGCTGCCAGTATTACATTAATACTAAATTGAAGCAAAAACTAGTCTGAAAACTCTAAGACAAACTTCAGGTATCTCACTTCTATCTAACATTTTTTAAAAATATATTTTCTTTATTACTTTTATTTTATACATATGAGTGCATTGTCTGCATGCATATAAGTTCACCTGTGTCATGAAGTGTCTGAGGAGGTCAGAAGAGAGCATCAGATCCACTGGAACTGGAGTTACAGATGGTTGTTAGCTGCCATGTGGGTGCTGGGAATCAAACCTGGGTCCTCTACAAAAGCAGCCAATGCTCCTAACCACTGAGCCTTTTCTCCAGCTCCTTATCAAGCATTTTAAGGGCATAAAATACTTTCTGCACTTAAGCTTATATTTCTAATAAACCAAACTGTGAGATATGCTCTTTTTATAAGTCAATATATCAAAAAGCAAAGAAAAGCACACTGAGACAGCATAATCTCATTATATACAAGTTTGTAATAATTAGAAAATGAGTTAATTAATAGGAAATAGTCAAAGGATATAAAGAGCATCTCACAGAGGATATAAGAAGGATGGTCAATGTTATAGCCAGAAATGCATTCCCCAAACACATCTTGTTCAAGTCCTAATCCCTTATACTTCAGAGTGGGACTGTATTTGGAGACTGGGCTTTTGAAAAGTAATTGTGTAAAATGAGGTAATTAGGGTGAGGCTAACCCAATATCCTCTTCAAGGAAAAGTGATTAGGATACACATTAAGGGAGGAGAATCTCTTGAAGATGCAGATGGAACCAAGCTTGCAACCTGGATTTCATATCTTCCAGAAGTATTAAGAAATACATTTCTGCTATTCTAGATACCAACTCTGTTATTTTATTATAGCAGCCTTAGCAAACTAAAGCAATCAATGAACTTAAATGAAATACATTCAAATTAGGTAACAATTTGAGCATATAGTGCCATGTTCTTGTGATGTATACTCGTGGGCAGGAATATTATTAGTATGCTTTGAAGAGCAATTGCTAATAACAATCAAAACTTGAAATCTGCATTCCCTTTGATCAAACAATTTTACTTCAGGCAAAAAGTATATGTATAATAAATTAGGTTTTGAAAGCTAAAAAACAACTAAAATGTACATAAAAAAGGATAACAAAGTATGGGCAATCCATAAAGTGGAGTAAATGGGGACCTTTAAAAAAGAATGAGATAGGGGCTGGAGAGATGGCCTAGAGGTTAAGAGGACCGACTGCTCTTGCAGAGGACCCGGGTTCAATCCCCAGCACCCACATGGTGGCTGAGAACCATCTTTAACTCCAGTTCCAGGGTAATCCAACACCCTCTTCTGACCTCCGTGGCATTGCACAACACGGGTGCACAAACCTACATGCAGACAGTACATTCATACACATACAAAATAAATAAAATAAAAGAATGAGATAATTTACACATGTTGGCACTGAAAGATGCAGATGACTCGAAGCATGCCAGTGATACCCTGTCAGCTTAAAAGCCGTGGCTGTCGATAGGCTGAGGGGATGGCTCAGTGGGTAAAGCATCTCCTGCATAAGTGTGAAGACCTCAGTTCAGATCGTCAGCACCCATGCACCTGGGTATTGTGCTGCCTGTGACCTCAGCTCTGGGAGGGGAAGACAGAAAGAACTCTCCTCCCCTCGGAGCTCCATGAGAGACCCTGTCTCAAAAGAAAGGTAGAGAGACAGCCCCACGTCTAGGAGCATATGACACAAACTGGAGTTGATTTGTTATTAAAAAAACAAGGACAGGAAGTTGAGGGGCTAGAGAGGTGCAAGTGGATCTGGGAGGAGCTGGAGGTGATTATGATCAAAATACACTTCATGAAATTCTCAAAAAATTAGTAAAGATATTTTAAAAATAAGGTATAGAAGAAGACACCCAATATTGACAAAGCCACTTAATTAAAATTAAAAGAATATTCTGGAAGAAATTTTAACTTTGCCTTTTTGCAAACTGGATAACATCTAGTCGAGAACTCACTAAGCTTTCAGGAAAATGAGAATGAGTGGTTTTGAATAGATGGTCTAAGGGATTTGGGCGTTGAAAGGCAATCAAAAAGACCTTTCCGTATATAGCCCATGTGAGGAAGTAAATATTCACTTGGGCTTCACTGTCAATGTGGCAAGTCTCGCGTTGGAAAAATGTCAAAATAAAAATAATTTCAAGATAGAGTCTAGCAAATTATTTACATTTTTATATTTGGCTCTTGGCTTAAAAGTTACTTCCTAATTTCAGAATTCAGACTTTAAAATTATTTTTTGTCTTTTTTTTTTTTTTTTTGAGACAGGGTCTCCCTTTAGTCCCAGCTGGCCTGGAGCTTACCATGTAGACCAGGCTGACCTTGAACTCTGCCTGCCTCTGCCTCCCGAGTGCTTAGGATTAAAGGCATGCACCACCACGCCCGGCCAGACTTTTAATTTTTAAGTGTCATGGAAAAATCCACTATTTGTTTATTCTTTCTTTCACTAAATATTTAAGAATCAATAATTATGTCAAAATGCTCAAAGAATCTCTACCCATGGCTTTGAAAGCACCTGTGCTAAGTTCCTGGTGCCTAATGTCTGGAGGAACAAGCGTCTGGTCTGACTCACCTGCTCACTGAACACCCAAGAGCCAAATGCTGCCAAGAATAGATGCCTGAACAGGTGTGTGACCAGATGTGGATTCCATTGACTTTTATGATCCCAAACTCTATGACCTAACCTATGTGAGTGCTGTTCTAATTCAGGGGATTAACACTATTCCAGAGGCCACTGGATAACCCTACCATGTTGATTCAGATACCCAAAGAGCTGAGAAACGCTATAGCTTAGATATTGGCACTTAGAAAAAAACAACTTTAATTATTAAAAAAATATTTAATTTGTTATTTGTATATTAATGTGTATGAGTGTATTGCCTGCATGTATGTAAGTGTACCTGTGTTGTTCAATGCCCGAGGAGGTCAGAGAAGGAGTTGGATCCACTGGAACTGGAGTTATAGATGGTTGTTAGCCATCATGTGGGTGGTGGCAATTGAACCCACATCCTCTGCAAGAGCAGTACTCTTAACCACTGAGCCATCTCTCTAGCCCCACAACTTTAATTTTCAACATTTTTTCAAGTAAAATTCTTTTGTTGTTTGTTATTCTTTGGAGGTATTTAGTTCCACATGAAACTTGGCTCTACATTAGTAACTCCCTAACTGCATTTATTTTTGATCTATCAAACAGTTTTCAGATCTGGAACCTGGTGAGCTTGAAGGAAGCCTCCCTTCAAAGCAAACCTCAGTCTCTGAATATAGAAGGTTCATTCAGGATTTATCTAACCCAGGCTGCTCTTCCTTTATCTTCTGCCAGCCATTGTTTCTACTTAGCCCATTTATTTAAAAACATCTTATTTCCTCCTAAGTGTTTTGCACTAATTTTCAATATAGATGTTCAAATGATACTATATTTGGAATCATTCATATGATAATGTATGTTATAATGTTATAATATGTTAAAATAAGAAAAATATCATGTGAACCCCTTGTAGTGGACCCCTTGTAGTCCTCCCTCCACTGGATTTCATGTGTTCTGTCATATATGTTAAGGCCTAGTGAGTCAAGTTTATGTCCCCACATGTCCCTTGGTGTGAGTCTATCTACTGGAGCCTTGTCAGACTACCTGGTGTCTCCCCCTTAGAGGAGACGAGCTCACCCATCAGTGGTCAGCTGCCAATAGTTCCTCAGCTAAGATTGGGGCTTTTCACCCCATGTCCCCGGTTCTGTGCTTGTTTTCATCTGACTGAGTTTGCATGGGTGTTGTGTGTGCTGTCACCATTGCTGTAAGTTCATAGGAGCAAGTTCCCGGTCATCTGGAAAACTGTTTCCTCTAGGTCATCCACTACCCCTGGTTCCTACAGTTTCTACCCCCTCTTCTGCAATGGTCCTGAAGACTTTCTGAGTCAAAAGGCAATATTCCCAGTATTAGAAAAGTGTCATTTCCCTTTACATACATAGCTTAAACCAAAGAAGTTAATATTTTATATAGGTGCTTTTTATAGTAAAACCTTTCTTTCCCTTTCTAATATTTGAGACAGAAGTATTTTACACATTAATTGATGGATCAATTCGATGTTATCAGCTATTTTGGCTAATAACTGATTTATAAAAATCACTGTTTCTAGTCCTGGTAGCTCTTTGACCACCGGGTTCTCTCTCAGATTCTCTGGGCCCTATTCTTCATAGAAATCACCCATGACTTATAAAAAAGTGATACTTTTTATCAAAAACATAGACTACATCACATATAAACATTCTGAGGACAAATGGACATAGAATGACTCACTGTGAAGGCTCTAAGTCCTGACTCCAGGTTGGAAGTTGATGAGATCATTCGGATGAAGTTAAACTTCACAGTCGTTTTAGTTAGTCTCAGTAAAGTTAATATTTGATTGTGTGCAGGTGCTGAGCGATCTTCAGGAGATTATAATCATTAAAAAATGTGGACAATCAAAATCAGGCTAGATAGTGCTGAGTTGAGGTTTGCTTGGTGCTCTGTAGGTGGAGAGACAAAGTATGATAAAGTATGTGCTGAGCCTGCTGGAATGCATGCTACCCTCATCCTGTTGCCTTATCTCCGGACCTTGTCCTTAGACCAGCCTAGGTACAGATGCACTTTCTTCCTGTTTACTTGCTAACTCAGTTTTGAGATACTTGAGAACAAAGAATACAGTTGTTCTACTTTCAGCAATTAAATCTTCATAGTGTTACTTAGCATTGTTTAGCCAATAAACATTAATTTGATTTAAAGTAACTTAATATCCAATCAATGTATGTTTGAAAATTCTGCTTCCTTGAAAATGCCCAATGGGTCTCCAGAAGACAGTTGTATTATACATGACTATAGGGTGGAGTCAAGGCACAGATTTCATCAAATTCACCCATGTTGTTTTGGGTGACTATATATGATTAACTTGGGAAGCAAACTTAATTTTTACATTAAATCATCTTAAAGAGAATGCTACAAGGTGATACTGTACAACAGAGAAATTATAGAGAACATTTGTATGTGTCAATCCCAAAGTTCTTGCTCTACAGATTTTATGTAAAGCAAATGTGGGCAACAGCGAATTATATCTCCATTTAATTCAGATGCATTACCATTTTTATCAGATTCTGTAAACCAATGTTGTTTAATATACAC
>VZQC01010672.1:184086-201883 GCA_009823505.1 Rhizomys pruinosus | reverse complement strand
AAAAAAAAAAAAAAAAAAAGAAAATGCCCAATGGTTGTTCCATGCTGTCCATCACAGAAGAGGCTGAGAACAAATCCCTTCCAAACATCATGCTCCCCTTCTGCCTTTTGCACTGGCTTGGGCACACAGTTGCTGGGTATTTTCTCTTGAAGCCAGCTGCACAGTTGGCAGGGATCCTTTTGGGTGCAAGAGGTACCTGCTAAGCCACATGCCAGGGGAGGGTGAGATTGCGAAATGTTTGCTTTCTTCACACACATAGACTGAATGACTAAGTTATCCAAGGAAGTAAATGACAAGGGAACTTACCTGCTTCAGAAAGACAAGATTTTTTTTTTTTCATGAGATTGTTGTTATTTTTCTATGTGGATTTTCTGGGGAGAAATTATTTTACTTCAATTTTTTAAGGGATCTGAGACTCCGAAAGCTGGTTCCTTGGTGCAAATAAACAGAATTAGAGTCCTAAAATGCCTTCTAATTTGATAGGAATTTTCTCTATGGGAAAGATAACAGCCGAGACTCTGTTTCCTGTACAACAAACAGTATTTTGCACATGGCAATCAACAGAGGTTTGTTTGTATAAAATCCATTGACTGTAAAAAAAAGGCTTGTTTGTAAAACTATGCAAGGATGACATGCACCACTGTGTTCTGTCCTGCTGATCCCACAGCTGGAGTTGCTCAGAAAGCAGAGGCAAAAGAATGCCCTGGACCTCAGAAAACTAAGCAGCAAGGGGCTCACGCAGTGTATTTTCAGTGGTGTAGCACATCCTCCTGACGACTAGAAAAAAGTGATGTCTTACCTAGGTGTTCCCTCATTGTAGGGTCTGCATAAGGATTCGAGGAATGTTGATTGGCTCGGGGCTAGTGACTAGTCTTTCTCAGTGCTTTGTTAAATAAATAAATAAATAAATAAATAAATAAATAAATAAATAAATATTCCAAGGTATGGATAAATACCTTTATTTATTATTAATTTTTAATATTATTATTTTGTCTTGTTGAGACAGGGTCTCCCTGTAGCCCCAGCTGTCCTGGAACTCACTCTGTAGACCAGGCTGGCCTTGAACTCACAAAGATCCGCCTGCCTCTGCCTCCCAAGTGCTAGGATTAAAGATGCGTGCCACCACGCCCGGCTTAATTTATTATTTTTTATGTGTACGAGTATATTGTCTGTATGTAGGTTTGTTCACCTGTGTCATGCAATGCCGAGGAGGTCAGAAGACGGGGTCAGATTCCCCTGGAACTGGAGTTAAAGACGGTTCTCAGCCGCCATGTGGGTGCTGGGGATCGAACCTGGGTCCTCGGCAAGAGCGGCACTCTTCACGGCGAGGTCATCTCTCTGGCCCCTCTTTGTATTTTTAAATGGTGCTGTTAGCTCTGTTTCCAAATATTTTGGATCTTCATTCCTTGTGTTCTAGTCAATTAGCAAAAGCCAGTATCTGCTTGGGCTTGGTGGCACATACAGGTAGTCCCGGAGTCACCAGCAGGAGACAGAAGAGTAGCTAAAGTTCAAGGCCAGGCTGGGCTCTTTGTCAACACCCTGACTCAAAGGCTGGGGTAGTGGCACATGTCTTTAATCCTAGGACTCAGGATTCCCCTGGAACTGGAGTTAAAGATGGTTCTTAGCCACCTTGTGGGTGCTGGGAATCGAACCCGTGTCCTCTTCAAGAGCAGTCAGCACTCTTAACCTCTGAGCCATCTCTCCAGCCCGCCTTGGAACATTTAAGGCCTAGTGTTGGACTTAAGCCTGTGGAGAAAAATCTAGCAGCTGGCTGGGGTCACACACACACACACACACACACACACACACACACACGAGCACTAATAGGACTCCGCAGGTTTTTTTTTTTTTTTAAAGACATGAAGTTGAGAGAGGGACATGTTGGGGAAGGGTCTAGGAGGAGCTGGAAGGAGGAATGGGGTGGATATGATCAAAATACATTATATACATCTATGAAATTCTGAACAGAAAAGCAACATAAAAATATAATGCTGAAGCAATAAACAATTCTATTGGGATATACAGGTCTTCCATGAGGATTTCTGCCACTATAAAAATTATTGGCTGTGGGTTTGTTGTATGTAGCTTTAATTATGTTGAGGTATGTTCCCTGTACTCCAAAACCCTCTAGGACTTTTAATATATAACCGCATGTTGAGCTTTGTCAAAGACCTTCTCTGCATCTGTTGAGATGACCATGTGATTTTTGTTTTTGAGTCCATGTATATGATTTATGATATTTACTGACTTACATATATTGAACCATCCCTGCATCTCTGGAGTAAAGCCTCCTTGATGGGGGTAGAAAAAAAATGAGTCTGAGGGTGTTTGCGATGATGGCTCAGCAGGTAAAGTACTTGCCATGTAGGTTTGAGAATCTACGTAAAGGGGAACTCACACAGAGGTGAAGGAGAGAACTAACTTCACTGAATTGTCCTCTGAGCTCCACATTAACACTGCAGGTGTGTACCCACACACATCACAGCAGCAATGAATATATATATATATATATATTCACTATGTGTGTGTGTATATTTAAAATGAGGCTTGGTTTCTTTCAAGCTAAAGACTATTCTCTTATTTCCTTATCTGAAATGAAAAACAGCAGAGGTCCTGGGAGATTGCATACCAATTCAAATTCACCTGAACATAGCAAAACAGTGGACACAGATCTGAATAACAGCAAGTGGCCAGAATAATTGGAAAACAGCAGGTGGCTTTTCTAAAAAAGCTTACAACAGGGGTTTAGGATAGAACCCCTTCACCACAAAAAGGAAGAAAAGAATTTTTTTTTTTGTTTCTTTAAAGGCAGCTGCATAACTTGCTGGCTTAGCAAATGTTTTTCCCTGTTATTGTTTGGAAAGGAACACGACTTGGAGGACCTCTCTACCCTTAGCCCTTCCTCCCGCCTTCGACTGTACCATTAAATCTAGTGGGGTGATTGAAAGCAGAGATCAAGTTAGTGCTTGTCAAATCTTCTCCTCGGTATGCATGGCTGTGCTTGTTGCTTTCTTTGGGGTTGTAATAATCTGAATCTGTTCAAGGGCTCCCTTTGCTTGCAAGGTCACTGCTAGAGAGAGCACTGAACTTTGGACTGCAGCTGAGGGGTGAGGTAAACAACAGGACTATAAATGTCAGCCTCTCCCTGTGGCTTTGTGGAGCTGCCCCAGCGAAGCACAGAGAAAGGAAGCGGGCTGGTGGGAAGGCATTGCGTAAGTAGCACTTTTCTGATACTTGATTCCTTTAGAGTTTGGAAAACATTTTCTAAGAAAGACAAAATACAATAATTCCCTTAAAATAAGCTTATTAAAAGATGGGTAGAAGCAATACAAAAGGGATTTTATAAAAAAGAACAAGCGTTTGGGGTGTGGTGAATAGGTGAAGTTCCTGGCAAGCACTGCTGGAATTTTGTTGATTTCTGCCATAGTTCTGCACAGCTGTGCTGAGGAAATCCAGATGTTTCACTCTGCAGGAGATTGTGATGGTATATGGACTATTGATCACATTGGGTCTTAAATGGGCAAGAGCACTGATCCATAATAGTCTCCATGGTCAGGATTTTCCTGCCATGAACAAGTAACATGAAGTATGGTGGCAGTGTTACAGCAAGTAGTCTCATATCAGGAGGTTAAAACCCTACATTAACATACAATCAGCTTTAAGGACAAAGAAGAAGCAAAACAGTACAGTATGTACCCATGCTGTACGAAGAGGGAAGGTTTGCATTTGGAGAGCTGAAGGCCGGTCACCAGCCACATTCATGCTGGTGTACTGTCTTCACTGCTTCCTTCTTCCTCACGTCTTTCTCTGCTGGCTCTTTTCATTTCTGTGCAGATTAGGGAACCTTACCCTTTCATTCCTTAGATTTATAAAGGGCAGAAAGACCCAGTCAGAACTTGGTATATGAAAGTCAGATCGTGTTTGCAGAATGTTATGCAGCTATATACTCTGGTGTGAATGTGTTTCTAGATATGTATCCTCTCCTAGAAAAGTGCTTGGCTGTCTGATCAGGAACATCTCCATAGCATGCTTACTGCAGTAGGATGTGATACCAGCTATCGAATGATTTGATTATTCCTCTGCCTTGTGGCTGGTATTTCTCCTCTATAGGAAGATTTAGTGCAAGGAGGCTCATCACACTGGTATATTGAATGGAAATGGAGTCAGAATCACAGGATAGGGATTTATAACAAGTAGAATTATAGCTGCTGGGCTTATAGATTTTATAGCTATGACTGAAGTTATGTATGAAGGCAACATTTTCTGTTTTACAGGACAGCTTCGGCCATGTGGAGAGGCCTGGGGCTTGCCCTGGCTCTCTGTCTTCTCCCCTATGGAGGGACAGAGAGCCAAGGCCAAAGCCCCGTTTGTAAGCAGCCCCCAGCCTGGAGTATAAAAGATCAAAATCCAATGCTCAAGTCCAAGGGCAGTGTGACCGTGGTTGCTCTTCTTCAAGCCAGCTGATACCTGTGCCTGCTGCAGGCATCCAGGTAAGGCAGTCTTTTGCTGGTTAGGATTTCTTTAGGGAAAGTCAATTTTAAATAAATCTGTACATATGCATATAAAACACAATAAAAGGAAAACAATATAATTGTTAAATAACAGCTTTACAAAAAGGTATCTGCAAAGAACAAATTTTACCAGACTAAGACAATAGTGCATAAGTGTGTGTGCATGTGTTGATAGCACCTTTGAGCAAATTTCTCTCTCTCTCTCTCTTTTTTTTGGTCTTTTTGAGACAGGGTCTCCCTTTAGTTCCAGCTGGTCTGGAGCTTCCAGACCAGGCTGACCTTGAACTCACAGAGATCCGCCTGCTTCTGCCTCCCAAATGCTGGGATTAAAGGTGTGTACTACCACGCCTGGCTTTTTCTCTTTTTGTATATCTAAATTTTGTAACTTTCCTCTAAATATGGATTACTTGTGCAATAAAAAATGTTCTAAAATTCAGTCCTCCAAATGGAGCAAATACTTCAATATAAGAAGCAGAGGAAGAGGCTGGAGCAGATCCAGCACGAGACGTGTAATCAAAGGTCTCGCATCATTTAACAGCCATAAATCAAAAATATTTGTTGAGTTAGTCACCACATACCTGCTGCACAGCATTCTCTGTTCCTGTAAGATGAATTTAAGTACATGCATTAATTTGAAGACTTATGATCCCATGTTTGTGCAAGAACTTAGCATAAGGTTTCAACTGAGCACACATTTTAAATAATTGTGAAAATGAAAGCATCGATCTTAAAACAAGACAAAAAGATTAGGGTCAATCAGTTGAAAATAATGAGTTTTGCAGAAAAAAAATCATGTAGAGAAGACAGAAAAAATGACCAATTAAACTAAATGGAAATTTTCATTTTATATTTTCCCCATAGATTGGACGACCTGCGAATTAAACTAGACAAAGAAGGGTATTCTAATATTTCTTATGTTGTTGTTAATCATCAAGGAAACTCTTCTCAATTAAAATACATACATCTTAAAAATAAGGTATCAGATCATATTCCTGTTTACCAACAAGAAGAAAACCAAACAGATGTCTGGAGTCTCTTAAATGGAAACAAAGATGACTTCTTTATATATGACAGGTGTGTCTCTCCCTCCCCTCTCAAAGCTGTTTATTTTGTATTTATTTGTTTTACCATATATAGCGATGTTACTTATTGTTGAATGCCATATTTCAGTTTTACTCCACTGCGATTTCTCTTTAAAATGTAGAAATAAAAGCATGTCTTTACTATTGGGAACACTTCCATTTTTGATGCCCTGCTGGATTTCCTGTAGCTTTCCTGCTCCTCTGCCTCCTCCACTGCCTCGTTCTCTTTACTCCTGTGGGCTTCCTTTTATGTGTTTATACTTTTCAAGGCCATTTAAGTCTTCTCTCTCTTTCTTTTTTTTTTTTAATTTTTCAAAAATTTTATTTTCGTATGTGTATGAATGTATTGTCTGCATGTAGGTCTGTGCACCCGTGTCGTGCAATGCCGCGGAGGTCAGAAGAGGGTGTTGGATTCCCCTGGAACTGGAGCTAAAGATGGTTCTCAGCCACCATGTGGTTGCTGGGGATTGAACCCAGGTCCTCTGCAAGAGCAGTCGGCACTCTTAACCTCTAGGCCATCTCTCCAGCCCACCCTCTCTTTCTATTGAACATTTTCAAGGCATCCCCATCTATTTTCTATTACAGGTAATAAGAAGTACCACCTACATGACAGTGAACTGAAATACAAAGTTCAAACACAATAAGTGAATTCTAGGGCAACATATCTATTCCAGAGACATATTTACAAACATATTAAATTCAGTGTTTCAAATCTGGAATAACTATTTTCTTCTAAATTTACTCCTTTCTAAAACTTTGACTTTTTGTGAGTTTCTTTGGAGAGACATAGCCCAGCACTAGGGGATATGATCCTCTAATACTAAATGCTTACACTCTTTTCTCATTCATTATCTACTATGCTGTGTTGCAGAATATCACATACCATCACATGTGATAGCCCTGCTGCCATCTGCCCTTTAGAAAACTGTGACAGGCATGAATTAGGACTTGTAACCCTCCCTCCCCCCATCCATTTCTGGTCATTCTTGAAATTCTATACCTTCCATTGATCTATGCTGCCTGCATAGTCAACATCTCAGGTATTTTCCTATTACTTCCTAGATTTTTGCAACAACTTCTCACTTGTTTCTTTCCTGCTTTAAAGGATTTAAAATAAGGCACCTGTTTTTGTTTTTATTACCCAACACCCAGTTTTAAAATAAGTTCATGAAGTCCAGGAAAGAGTTTGGTTTCTGTATTTTTGAATTGATTTTCTTGAGTTAAATATACAAGTCCACATTCCAACAGGTAAATATAGAAAAATGTCTATATATTTCCACCTACAAATTATTCTTGTTAAATAAACAGAAGGATCTATTATTTATTTATTTTGTCTTTTTACTAAGATTTCAAGTTTTTTTTTTTTTTTTTTTTTTTTTTGGTCTTTTTGAGACAGGGTCTCCCTGTAGCCCCAGCTGTCCTGGAACTCACTCTGTAGACCAGGCTGGCCTTGAACTCACAAAGATCCGCCTGCCTCTGCCTACCAAGTGCTAGGATTAAAGGCGCGTGCCACCACGCCCGGCCCAAGATTTCAAGTTTAATACCTGAAGTACAATTTCTCAGGTTTACTAATTATTTATTTCTGGTTATACTTTCCTTTTGGATGTTTAAGGCCACACAGTTAGCCCAGATTAACAAAGATTTTTGTTTTCTCAAGGTCAGTTGAGGATCTGGTCCTCGGGGGGTCACTCAGGTTTTGGGGGGAGGAGCCCCCTGGCTCCTTTTGGCTTTTCATTTACCAGTTCCATCCACTCAAGGACAAAGTCAGGTCCTGCTAGACCAGGCTTCCCTGTTTGAAACATGAGCAGACATTCCTCTTTATAGACTGGACACTGGCTGAAGTCCCATTAGTAGATCTCCAAGACCTCCCTGCACAGGAAGACTGGTAACTCACATTTGCAGGACATTTTAAGAGATGCCCCCATGCATAGTCCCCTGGAACTTAGTTGACCTCTGAGGGCAAGGAACAAAGTTATCCCTTAAGACCCTCAGCCAATCTGGTATGGGCATTAAGTATGGTTGTTAAGCATCCAGAAAGGCTAAGTTACTTCAGCCTGATACTTTTTTTTTTTTCTGGTTATTCTTTCCTTTTGGGTGTTTAAGGCCACACAATAAACCCTGTTTAACGAAGGTTTTTGTTCAGCAGGATTCTTATAATTCTAAATATTTTCAGATGACTAACCACAGTTTGCAGGCCACACTTGCTTATGTCTAATTTACAATTTTATGGCTACATACTTGGATTTATTAACTGTAAAATATGGTCACTATTTAAGTATGATCTGCATGGATTTATTTTTGAATCTATGACCAAATGAAACACTCAGAGTTGAGAGAAATTTCAATGCATATATTATCTGGTATAAGAAGATTCTTCGTTCATGCTTATTTTCTTTTATATATATATATAATTTTATTATTTTAATTATTTATTATGTGTATGAATGTACTGTCTACATGTAGGTTTGTGTACCCATGTCATGCAATGCCACAGAGGTCAGAAGAGGGGATCAGATTCCCCTGGAACTGGAGTTAAATACAGTTCTTAGCCACCATGTGGGTGCTGGGAATCAAACCCAGGTCCTCTGCAAGAGCAGTCGGTGCTCTTAACTGCTGAGCCATTTCTCCAGACCCGATGCTTTATTTTCTTTGAGCTCCTCATTGTCTGGGGAGACTAACTCTGCCTGGGCTGAATCCTTACTTTGTCTCACATTAAATATCTTTTTAGCATGATATTTCATCCTTTCAGGCTTCTAAACTTCTAATTTAGTCAGTTATAATGGACAATACTTTAGCACTCACATCAAGCTGCATATTCTGGTAAAATATGGGTAAGAGGGGCATTTCAACCTTACTCGTTTTGAGAATGCCAAATTATAATTTTAGTTAAGGCATTGAGCAACTCAGGGGCACTTATATACGTTCAGGCAATATACTCAAATATATAAAATTTTAAAAAAGGTTCCTGCAGTTAGGCTTTGGAAGAATATATATGTCAATTATGACATTGTTATTTGACTGAGTCACAAAGATTATCTTAAACATTTTTTTAAAATATTTTTTATTTCTGTATGTGTATCAATGTACTGTCTGCATGCAGGTCTGTGCACCCGTGTCGTGCAACGGCGCGGAGGTCAGTAGAGGGTCTTGGATTCTCCTGGAGCTGGAGTTCTCCTGGAATTGGAGTTTCAGACGGCTCTCGGCCGCCATGTGGGTGCTGGGGATCGAACCCGGGTCCTCTGCAAGAGCGGTCGGCGCTCTCAACCGCTAGGCCATCTCTCCAGCCCCCAATCTTATACATTTTTATATAGTCTTTAGTAACACGTAACAGTTCAAAATACTATGATTAGACTCAAGGTAATTGCTATGACCTGACCTACATACAATGTCTGGGAACTCAACTATAGATCCCCATCCCAGGAAACTTAATGAAGGGATGGAAGGGTCTTATCTTCTAAGACCATTAAGTCTATAATACCTTATCCCAATCTAGTCTGAGTAAGATCACAATACAGAAAACACTGTGGTAATAATGTTGCATTTGCCTTATTTATTTATTTTTTTAGATGTGGCCGTCTTGTATATCATCTTGGTTTGCCGTATTCTTTCCTAACATTCCCCTATGTGGAAGAAGCCATTAAGATCGCTTACTGTGAAAATAAGTGCGGAACCTGCTCTCACGTGGTATTTTTCTCAATTGTTTTCACGGGAAGAAAAGGGGAAAAAAAGTTAAAAATCTACCTAAATAAGTGGTTCAAAATCAGTAACAACAAATACTTTTGTTATGTACATTTTGTTCTGTAATGCATATTTCAAAACGTTATTTTCAAGATCCATATCTAGAAGAGCTTTTAAAATAAATCAATGTAGTTCACTATTCTAATTATTTGTAAATGTTACTGCAGGAGAGTGAGTGCTCAAAGGATTCAGTCAGCACATGAATCAATGTTATTGTAGTACCTGAGCCCATCAAGGAATTGAGACCAGAGAGCTACGTGATTTATCAAGGATTCAGGACAACCAGCAATTTTCTGTCCTTACTCTACCTTTCCATTTTGCAATGAGGATTATTCCATTTCATTGAAAACAATATTTTCTACTCATTGATATTGTCTAATGACCATGAAAATTTTATTCCTTGTTAGGAGAAGCACTATATTTAAGTATGTTTAAATATGTTTAAATAAAACATTCATTTTAGTGTCCATTGACTAGGTTTGTTCTTCTCTCATACAATGATTACGAACAATGGTTCCTTAAGGGGGCAGATTGGCAAAATGTAAATTCAATTTAAATTCAGTAAGAACAATTCTGAATTTTACTTAGTGGCTACATTTTCAGATATTTTTTCACATCTCAAATAAGCCCCCTCAAATTTCAACAATTCATTTAATTAGTTAATTTAGTTGGTAGGCCACTTTAGTTACACTACTTTTACATTTTAATATTCATAAAATTTTGAGAGTTATTTTCTAATTTTAAAGATGAGGAGACTGGGATGATGCAAATAAAATACTTAATATAAATCTTATACTAATTAATAAAAGCCATGTGAACTGACTTTTCATATTTTGGTTAAGTTCTGATTTTGCATTTGTACAAATGCCTGTTATAAATATACCCAACTATACTGAAAAAAGTAAAAAACAGTTCCTGTAATACCTAAAACTTACGAACTAGTTGTTAATAAACATAATATATTGAAGGTACTGATATAACAAGTAAAATCAGAGCTTTTTTAATTTTCTAAGTCCTTGAAGATATCAGTTATATGGCACATTATTTGATGTTCTACTTAGAAAAACTGCTGCCAGTAGTGTACAACACTAAAACTCTATCAGTAATGGGATGCACTCTAATTTTAGAAATAGTAAAATGTAGAAAAATATATGCCATAGAATCAATGAAACATAGTAATGGTTTATGAATTATTTTAATGTATCTATTTATGTACGTATGAGTGTGTGTGTGTGTGTGTGTGTGTGTGTGTGTGTGCCATCTCTGACATGCATGTGAAGCGCAGGATGACTTGTAGGAGTCAGTCCTCTTCTTTTATCTTGTGGGTACCTGGAATGAAATTCAGGTCAGGGTTTTTGGCAAGTACCTTTTACTTGCTGAGTTACCTCATCAGCTCAGTTAATAGGCTATGTGAAGTTAATTAGATTGCTACTACAGGTATTTGATGAATTATTGAACATTTATTTTAAATATTAAATTGTTCATAATTTTATAAAATATGAAAATATCATTGAGAATTAAAGCAGAAAATGTTGACCTTAGTGGTTATATGCTAAAAATATAGTGGAATTTATATCTTTTCAAACCCTTCAAAATATTGTCATGCCACATTAATGAGTCATTGAGTTCTTAAACTGACTGTATAATTTCATTTACAAATCAACATTGGGCTCAAGGTTAACATTACAGTGCTGTTTCTGAAGGCCTTGAGACTATGACTGTCAGCACCACAAATCATGGAAACTTTGAGCCAATGAAAGAACTGGCTCACGCAGAATGGAAGCTATGGCCAACGAGAGGCTGATGAGGTGCTATTTTCACCTCACAGAATTAAGCAGAGATGTAGTACCAAAGCTTCGTGAGGTCCAAAACATTTTGAAAAGCTATGAACTCTGAATTGAGTTGACTGGCACTTTTGAGTTATCACAGAGAAACCATTTTGCTTTAGAAAACAGGATTAGATTAGATGTATGATTGACACAGGCATGGGAGGATACATGTAGGGCAACTGATTTTAGGATTTAATATTTGGTCGACTCCACTACAATCTAACTTCTTTAGCCAGCTTGCTTAGTTTTGCTTCAACAGATATAAATATACTAGTTTTGCTTATTTAAACCTTTAATAAAAAGTGTAGGTGCTGTGACTAACACCAGGTTCTTTCCACAAATATACTAAAAATATAAAGCCAGCTATATCCTAATTAACTAGCTGGGATTCTATACATGTTGGCTCTACAAGCAACTTATGCATTCCTGGCCAACCTATAAGATTATTATTAATAAGTGATTTATAAATTTGTTCCAGACTCTGAAAGATGAAGAATTCTGTGAAAATGTGTCTTCAGTTCCTAAGCGTAAAGGAATCGAGGCTCTAAAGCCACATCATCATCACAAGCACCATCACAAACATGGGCATCAGCACCTTGGGAGCAGTGAGATTTCAGAGAATCAGCAACCAGGAGAAGCAGACACTCTTTCACCTCTTCCACCTCTAGGCCTTCATCACCACCATAAGTCTATGAGCCAGGGTCACTCTGAGAGCTGAGACATGGCAGGAAGTGAAGGTACACAAGTTTCACTTGCACAAAGGAAGCTCTGACGAAAGGGGTGCCTAAACCTACTCTTGTGTGAGTTGTCTAAGGAGTCTAGCACGGCGACTAATAGCTGTTGCTGCCATTGTCGACACCTCATATTTGAAAGATCAGGGTCTGCAATCACCTGACAGTGTGCCGAAAGCCTCCCATCTTTATGTAGCTGACAGGGGCTTTTTGCAGAGGAGAAAGTGATTGAATCTTGACAGTGCCGATTACCACCAGCTGCCTGACAAAGCCAGGAACTGAGCCCCACAGAGCCCAGCCCCAACTGAAGTTGAAATAATGGGACCCAAAAGTGAAAATGACGTTCGAACTAAATATTTAAACTAAAAATTTAGGAACTCAAATTTAAACTCCCCAAATCAGTCTACAGACACAATTTCCTCCAAAGCACTTTACAATCCACCAGATTAATCTGAACTAAAAGCAGGAATTGGATTTGTGCAAACATAGAGAAATCTACTGGATTGGCTTCTAAATTTAAAATTTTATACCACAGAAATTTTGACTCAGATAATATTTTTTATTATGGGGCAACTGAAAAGTGATTGCAGCATTTGGTTGACATGTCTTTCTTCTTCTTTTTCCAGTATTCTATTTACATTGATGAGAACAGAAACATAAACTATGACCTAGGGGTTTCTGTTGGATAGCTAGTAATTTAGAATGGAGGAGGAACAACAAAGACGTGTTTTCCAGTTTTTTTTTTTAATTTCTCAAAACAAGATCTTTTTCTTTTTAATCTTACATTTTCAAATGATTAAATCTTTAAAATCTAAGATCCAGAAACACTTAAACACATATTTTGCTAACAGTACAAATGACTACATTTTAAATATCTACTTATCTTTTTATATCTAAGACTCCTATCTTTACTTTCACTACCATCTATCTTTGCATCTAGTTTTCTTTATCTAGCATTGTATTAATCTTCTGACTTGTGAGGGACTGTCTTAAGAGATGTAATGGAAGAAAAGTATGTGGTTAATCTGCAGACGGTGTCCAAAAGAATTTCCATAGTCAATGATGGTTTAATAGGGAAACTTAACCTATGAACCTGAACTCCTATATGGCTGATATCGTCATGCAAGAATGCAGTGCAGAATTGGGTATGGTATGGATTTATCTGAATAAATGTAATTTTAAAAAGCTTAAAGCTGTGTTTATTTGTTTACATTATTTTATTTACTTACATTGAAAAGAGAACTTTTTTTTTTTAGCTACTTTTAAAGAATTTAAATTGTGACTAATACATTTACTGCTCTGCTCAGAACTGTCTACGCTTAAGGTGAATGTCTTTGACAGCAGCAAGGCTTTACTCTAAGTCACGGATTGTATTTTGAAGACTTGCAATCTCCTTATTCTTTTCTTCTTGAAGATGTTGAAGTTTCTAAGTAAGGCAGGAAAAAAACTGTCACTGTCATTTAGAAACAAGGAATGACAAAACAACAATAACTACACACTTCTGGTTTTAGACTGTATTTTGAAAGACATCTTAGTTTGAAATTCTTATAAATTTCACTTTTGTGTGATTTAAAGGGAAAAACTTGTATAAAGATGCAAAAATGGTTTAATATATTTTAAGTAAATATTAATTTTATATAAACACACCAAAATTAGTTTTCTTAAGTTATAGTCACATACCCTTCTGTAGATACTCTGTGGCAAAAGAGTAGCATCCGGATATGATTTTGATTTAGTCTGAACTCTTGCTAGTTTGGTGTCAAACTGAAGCAAAATTAAAAAGAAAATTAATAAGAATGTTATAGTTAAAAAATAAAAAAGATCATTATAGTTCAATAATTAGAAACATTTCTATAGCTATAAGTCTGAAATATTTTATAATCGTACTGTACTCTTTTATTCTCTGTATAAAAGATGATAGAAAAGTCTTTAAGAAACAATCTAAAGAAAGAACAAAGAACATCCAAAGAAGATTAGAATTGTTAAAATTACACTTGTTAAAATTACATGCATGCAATTTTACATTCATGTGAGCATGCACTCATACATACACAAAAATAAAATTAAATTAAAAAAATAGACATAAGAGATTCAGGTACTAGTCCAATCACACAATCATACTAGACTAGTGATATGGCCCAGACAGCAAAAAAATGCAAATTCCTAACTGGTAGATGAGATGGCCTGTTGTATTTCAGTTGGCTATCCAACCCTCGGTGGTTTAGGAACACATGTGGGTAGGAGGTAGAAGTAGTACCACAGCAGCGGCAGCCACAGTAGCAAGAACCTAAGTAACATACTCTTTCTGCACCATGATCGTTACATACCTCATCAAGCACCCTAGGCATAGCAAAGTTTCTGGGAAATAAACAGTAAGTCATTTTAATTAAGATCTGTGAGTGTTTAAAATGTAATGTAGAGTAGGAACAGAGATGGGTAGAAGCCAGGGCAGAGTGATGTAGAAAGATCTTGGTAGGATTGAGAAGAAAATGTGAAAGACAAATACTCTGTTAAAGAATCAGTAGGTTCAACATGTAACTGAACAGCTCACTGAAAAGAATGAAGAGCTGGAGCACTGATTTATAAGGTAGTAGACTTATTTGAACTACCTTTAAAGTTTAAAAGGAATTTTGTTGGTGTCTGTAGTACATATTTATCACAGAATCTTTTCACCTCAAATAAAATAAAAAGTTTCCACAAATTCTGCTGGGGAGAGAAAAAACCAGAATTCAATGTGCTCTTTCCATACTGGGATGGTGGTCTAAGCCAGACTGTAAAGTGCAGTAGCTCCAGCTACTGTCCTGGTCCTCATGACATCCTTCCTAAAGTGATGCTCTTCTTTAGGTCAAGCTCTGAGAGAGGCATATGGCCAGCAGGTGCATGGTGACTGGGCACAGCCTATGCTCTAGAATGCATAGGCCAAATAATATTTATTACATGAATTAATTAATAATCATAAAAATCTGCAACAGCTCCAAATGACATATTTATATGCTGTACATTGGAAAAAAACTCCTCCCCAAAAGGAGATTTATATATTTACAATGAATTTCTACATGCATATGCAACTGTAGCTCCATACACACTATGCTGATTATTATCCATAATTATCAGTAAAACTAAGAATGAATGAAATTATTAAAAAAAGAATGCACACATGTGAAGTCCTCTCACAGGATTGTTCCTAGCCCTGAAATTTATCCCATGGTGGTAAGAAAAAAAAATCACGGCACTGTTCGGGAATGTGGTGACAGCCGACTCTTAAATACTTACTTCTAGATGTAGCTTCAGGATCTCATTTCTATGTTCCTTTTCTTGAGTTCTTAACTTTTCATTTAACTCTGATATTTCCATCTCCTTTTTTGCCATTAGTTCTTTGTGCTTTTCTTCATTTAATTCAACTAGATACAACAAAACCAAATTTTTCCTTTAACATTTCAAAATTATTGTGTTTTATTTCTTAAGTATTTTGAACAATTCTCAAGGAAGCAAAGTTTATTCATAAATCATTTAATTCAATAAAATAAAATCCTTCAATTAACATTTCGAAAAACTTTTTTAATTTTATTTTTTATGTGTATGAATGTACTGTCTACATGTAGGTTTAGACACCCTTGTCGTGCAATGCTGTGGAGGTCAGAAGAGGGAGTTGGATTCCCCTGGAACTGGAGTCAAAGACAGCTCTCAACCACCATGTGGGTGCTGGGGATCGAACCTGGGTCCTCTGCAAGAGCAGTCGGAGCTCTTAACTGCTAAGCCATCTCTCCAGCCCCCAACATTTCAAAATTATTATGTGCTTATATTTCTTAAGTATTTTAAATGATTTTATTCATAAATCATATTTTAGAAATTTGTTTGTAGGGTAGTTGTTACATACTTTTGACAAGGCACTGCATGTCTGAAACACAAATGCAACTCATCAATCACTTTGAATAGCATCGCTAGCATCAAGAGCTTAGACAACAAGAGACCCAGTTGTTGACTAGGGACACAAAGCTCAGACTGCTAGGTTTAGAAAGCCCTAACTGCGAGATGACTCCAGATCTGAACTCCTTGCTAGGCTCTCCCAAATGAGCAGGACTTTTCCATGATCCACGTCCTGTCTCTGTGCTCCATCAAATTCCTCTTCTCTTATTAGCTCTCTTATTCTTACTGACACCATGCCATCTAGGATGGAAGCCTCAAGGACGTCTTTGATTTTAAAGAGAAAAGTCAGTTAGTCCGCAAACCCTCTAAGCAACGGATTTCTACCCACTACTAATCCCTAGTTACTTGCAGGCCCTATCTCATACATGGACCATCTCTCTCTCTACCATCAGCCTGTATATCAGCCACCCAGCCTACTGTTCCCAGGTCAGTCACCCTAAATACACTTGTTAAGCATAATAAGCACCTTCTCAGAAAACTTCAGTCACTTCAGGTTTCCTTCGTCTGAAGGTAAAGGTATCAAAATCATAGTCATTCTCTTGCTGAACCTTTCTGTATTATGCAAAGGAAAGGCATGAAATAGGTAACTATTCTGTAACCTGTCTTCTATCTTCCTCTCTAAATACCTGTCTTGAGGCCTTCTTTCCCATCATTGATAGACAGTTTTACTCAGACTCAGGAATTAGGATCAGGGCCCTAGTATGAAGATGCCATCTTTGGGGCTGGAGAGATGGCTCAGTGGTTAAGAGCACCGACTGCTCTTGCAGAGGACCTGGGTTTGAGTCCCAGCACCCACACGGTGGCTGAGAACTGTCTTTAACTCCAGTTCCAGGGGAATCCGATGCCCTCTCTGACCTCTGCGGTAGTGCATGATTCGGGTGTACCAACCTACATGCAGAAAGGAAGATGCCATCTTTGCCTGGGATGAAGCAAGTCCAGAAGACATTTAACTCTACAAAGTTCTCTAGAAATTAGTTAGGTGTGGTGGCTCATGCCCATAATCCAAGTACTGGGGAGACTGAGGCAGGGGGATTGAGGCAAGCCTGGACTACACAGCTATCTGCAGGCTTATCCAAGTCTAGAGTGAGACTCTGTCTTAAAAAAAGAAAATAAAAGAACAACATAACCCCACAAAGTCTTGAAGGTGCTGTCTATGAGGTACAGCTTGTGCCTGGAGGCAGCACTGTTGAATATGTGAGACGTGGGAAGTTGCAGTTAACAGAACTGAAAAACTGGGTGGATCCAGCTGCGGCCTGCAAGCAGGCAGAGTTTGCATTACTGCCTACGTGGTTATATGTAGGCAAATGGTCTTCCTTATAACTTACTTTAATGATTTTGTTACCAAGATTACATTGGCATTGTGAAATAAGCTAAGAATTGTACCTTCCCTTTTTATTAATGGTTTGAAAGTACTTGAATATTTTTCCTGAAATGTCTGGTAGAACTTACCTGGGGAAAGACATCTGAAGCTGGACTTTATTTATTTGTTTGTTTGTTTATTTATTTACTTACTTTATTTATTTATTTATTATCTTTTTGAGACAAGGTCTCCCTATAGCCCCAGCTCTCCTGGAATTCGCTCTGTAGACCAGGCTGTCCTTGAACTTACAAAGATCCACCTGCCTCTGCCTCCCAAGTGCTAAGATTAAAGGCGTGCACCACCATGCCTGGCTTTTGTAATACTTTTAAAATTATATATTTAACTTATTTAACAGACATAGGGGAACCATGACAATGTCTGTTTTCAGTTTGCCTTTGTGTCTATGTATGTATTTTTTTTCCTTCCAGGAGATGTCTACATCATCACAATTTTCTTATTGGCAAAGGGTGTTAGCTTACATAGTCACTATTAGAGTTCTTCTCTTTTTAGTGTTTACAGTGATTTCCTTCTACCTATTTCTGATATTGGTTATTTTCACATCGCCTTTTTTTTTTATGAAAAGCCCCCTTTTGGGTATTTTTTTTTTTTTTTTTTTTTT
>VZQC01010672.1:146453-180204 GCA_009823505.1 Rhizomys pruinosus | reverse complement strand
AAAAAATCAATGAATCCAAAAGTTGGTTCTTTGAAAGAATAAACAAGATAGACAGACCTCTAGCCCAGTTAACCAAAAGAAAGAAGGAACAACTCCAAATCAATACAATCTGTGATGAAAAGGGAAATATCACAACAGACAAGGAAAAGATCCAGAAAATCATACGGGGATACTTTAAAAACCTATACTCTACCAAGTTTGAAAACCTAGAAGAAATGGATGAATATCTGAAATCCTGGGAATCACCAAAGCTCAACTAAGAAGAGATCAACAGCTTAAACAGACCCATAACACATGAAGAAATTGAAGATGTAATAAGAAACCTCCCAACTAAAAAAAACCCAGGCCCAGACAGTTTCATGGCAGAATTCTATAAAACATTTCAAAAAGACCTACAACCATTATTACTGAAAGTGTTTAGAAGTATACAATCAGAGGGAATTTTCCCAAATTCCTTCTATGAAGCCAGCATCACTCTATTACCAAAACCCAGCAAAGATACAACTAAAAAGGAGAATTACAGACCCATCTCCCTAATGAACACAGATGCCAAAATTCTAAACAGGATACTGGCAAATCGCATACAGACCCATATCAAGAAGATCATCCATCATGACCAAGTTGGATTCATACCAGAGATGCAAGGATTGTTCAACATACAAAAATCAATAAACGTCATCAAACACATAAATGGAATGAAAAAGAAAAACCACACCATCATCTCAATTGATGTAAAAGCCTTTGACAAAATCCAGCATCCCTTCATTCTTAAAGTCCTAGAAGGAATTGGATTGGAGGGATAATTCCTCAATATAATCCAAGCCATATACAGGAAACCCAAGGCAATATCATCCTAAATGGGGAAATGACAGAAACATTCCCTTTAAAGGTAGGAACTCAGCAAGGCTGCCCCCTATCACCACTCCTCTTCAATATAGTGCTTGAAACACTTGCTAGAGAATTAAGGCAAGAAAAGGAAATTAAAGGAGTACTAATTGGAAAAGAGGAAGTCAAGCTATCCCTACTTGCTGATGATATGAATGTTTACTTAAGGGATGTTAAAGAGTCCACCAGAAAACTCCTAGAAATGATTAACAGTTTCAGTAAAGTGGCAGGATACAAAATTAACCTAAAAAAAAATCCGAGGCCTTTCTTTACACCCAAGAACACGCAACTGGAGAAAGAATTCAAGGAAACCTTCCTCACAATAGCCTCAAAAATAATAAAATACCTAGGAACAAACCTAATCAAAGACAGCAAAGATCTCTACGACAAAAATTTTAAACCTTTAAAGTAAGAAATTGAGGAAGACCTCAGAAGATGGAAAAACCTTCCATTCTCATGGATTGGGAAAATTAACATTGTAAAAATGTCCATTCTACCGAAACTTTTGTAAAGATTTAACGCAATTCCAATCAAAATCCCCAAGAGTTTCTTCACAGGCTTGGAAAAAAACGTCCTTAAATTCATTTGGAAAAACAAAAGACCCCGAATAGCCAAAACAACCCTGAGTGAAAAGAGCTACACAGGGGGATCTCTGTACCAGACTTCAAACTATACTACAGGGCTATAGTCATAAAAACAGCCTGGTACTGGCACAAAAACAGACCTATTGACCAATGGATCAAAACCGAAGATCCAAACCTGAGCACATAGAATTTCAGCCATCTCATATGTGACAAGGGGCCAAGAAGACACAATGGAGAAAAGACAGCATCTTCAGCAAGTGGTGTTGGCAAAACTGGATCACCACTTGTAGAAGAATGAAATTAAACCTCTACCTCTCACCCTGTACAAAAGTCAACTCCAGATGGATCAAAGACCTCAACATGAAACCCCAAACTCTGAAGGCAATATAAGAAAAAGTTGGCAGCAGACTACAAGACATAGGCATAGGAAAAGACTTCCTAAATCAGACAGCAGCTGTGCAAGAATTAAGGTCGACAATTGACACATGGGTCCTCATTAAACTCAAAAGCTTCTGTACATCAAAAGGAACATTCAAGGAAGTGAAGAGAAATCCCACAGAGTGGGAGGAAACCTTCACTGCAGAAACATCTGACAAAGCATTGATTTCCAGAATATATAAACTACTCAAAAAACAAAAAAGAAAACAAATGACCCACTCAATAGATGGAGCAAAGAACTGAACAGAGACTTCACAAGTGAGGAATTAGAGATGTCTGAGAAACACCTCAAGAACTGTTCAACATCACTAATCATTAAGGAAATGCAAATGAAAACCACTTTAAGATATCATCTTACTCCAATAAGACTGGCTAGGATCAAGAAAACAAATGATACCAAGTGCTGGAGAGGTTGTGGGGAAAGGGGAACACTCATCCACTGCTGGTGGGAATGTAAACTCGTACAGCCACTATGGAAAGCAGTGTGGAGAACCCTTGGAAGACTTGGAATGAACTTGCCACCCGACCCAGCCATACCACTCCTGGGCATGTACCCTCAAGACTCACCCCACCGCAGAGATACATGCACGGCCATGTTTATTTCAGCTCTCTTCACAATGGCAAGGAGATGGAACCAACCCAAATGCCCCTCAACTGATGAGTGGATAGAGAAAATGTGGTACATCTACACAATGGAGTTCTATGCAGCAGTAAAGAAAGACGACATCATGAGCTTTGCAGGAAAATGGCTGGAGCTAGAGGACATCATGCTGAGTGAAGTAACACAGTCCCAGGAAAACAAACAACGAATGGCATCCCTCATCTGTGGATGCTAGTGCCAATTACCTAGTTGTAAGTATTTCCTGTACATGGCCCCTTGAGCTTTTGTCCAAAGCAGTTGGGATTGATGTATATTGGAAACAACAACAACAACAACAACAACAACAGAAAGGACTGCATAAAGGAACGGACTGAAACAGTGAACTTCTGCTCAAAACAGTCAACTTCCACATGGAGAATATTGAGAAAGACCGAGAAAGAGATGAAAAGCATATTTGTCAGAATGCATGAGCTCTGGTGGTGTGGGGGGATGGGGAGGGACACAGGTCTATATTTGATTAAAAAAATATATATAAATAAATTTAAAAAATCTAATACTAGTTAACAAGTTTGTGTGGTTCCAGTTCTCAGCTATTATGAATGAAGTTGCTGTAAACATTATACCAGGTCTTTGTGTGGTTGTATGCTTTCATTTATCTTCTCATAGGGTATTATGTTATATGACAGCCATGGAAATGATCATTTGCTTCATGATCCTGAAGTTTAAAATCTACTATCCACTAAAGAGAATGTTTTCAGTTGGGTCAAGTAGATAACTATTAAACAAGGTAACAGAAATATGGTGGTGAGAAGCAAATCAGTGTCACCAAAAAGTTCAATGTCCACTTTGCTCTGTTAACTAGAGGTAGTCATAGACCTAAGATCATCATCTATGGGTATGATGCCCTCTCCTAGACCAAAGTAATAGAAGCCAGATTATGGTGTTTAACCACCAAAGCCAGTGAACTACAATTAACATAATAACTAGGAAGGACAGAGAAACCAAAGGAACTCGATCTGTCGAGCATTGTAGAGATGGGTAGTAGATGTGCAGTCGATTCTGCTTACATCCACTATGAAACAAAATCAAGAATGGAGGAACCAGAGCCTTAGGATATGTCTCCTATCAAATTTGTTCACAGAGTAAATACATCCTGAAGGCAACTAACTTAGAAAGAGAAGAGCATTATTCAGCTCAGTTTGAGAGCTTCAAAGTCTAAGATCTGGTGGTTTGACTGGTTTGTTCTCTGATGAAGGCAACAGATTCACAGCACATAGTAGGAACACATGTGGAAGCAAGCTGTCACATCTTGTACAGGAACAGAAAGATGGAGGACAGGAGGGGCCAGACTTGTTTCTTTTATAGCAGGCCTATCCTGATAACTCAGGGGCTGCTGACAAATACAAAGATCAAACTTTCAGTGACCTTAGGGACTCCTGTTAGACCTCATTTCCCAAGGTTTCCATTATCAACAGTGCCACCTGGGGGGTC
Source organism: Rhizomys pruinosus (assembly GCA_009823505.1). Lineage (NCBI taxonomy): Eukaryota > Metazoa > Chordata > Mammalia > Rodentia > Spalacidae > Rhizomys > Rhizomys pruinosus. The sequence goes on along the minus strand of VZQC01010672.1, from coordinate 176,205 downwards.
ATGTCCTTATTCACAATGGGCTTTTTGGGGACAGAAACCATATTCAAACCATAGGTATATTCCAATCAATAAATCATCATGCTTTGCTCAATTCTCAGATTCTAACCAACATTTGGATCTAGAAACCACTGTCTGAAGATATGGTTAGTGTCAAGGTGTGAACTCCAGAAGCCCATTGGAATGCAGAGACACCTAAGATCCCAGTTGCCCAAGGACCAGCTCTACCAGACTAGCCTTTGGCTATGCTAAATCAGGCTACCTCAATTATTCAGGAATCTTCTGCCTCACCTTTTGAGATTCCAGATTCCTGCAAAGTGTGTTACCCACCCCAATCTCACTGAATCCCACTCCCACCTTCTCCCTTAAATTCCCAATCCAGACACCATTCTGTGCCTGGCTCTATCTTTCCCCTGAGCCTAGCCCCGGCTACCCTCAATTAAACTTTGCTCCAAAGAGTTTAGACCTCATGGCCTTTCATTCCAGGGGGAGTGTGCTATAACCTTACAATTAGGTCACTAAGAGGGGGGACATTGAAACAATTCCTCTTCTAAGAGCACCTTAAAGAAAAGAGCCCACAGGAATCATGTTATCTGAACCCAGGTGGGGAAATAAATCTGTGTAGCAGAGAAAATTCATGACAATAAAAATGAGCCTTTTTGATCTTCGACTTCAAAGTGCATAACTGGCCCACTGTTCTCATGACCAGGTACAGGCTGGTCATGCCTCCCAAGATCTGCAACTAACTGACACTGAGCTTTGCACACACAGTAAGGCCAGCTTGTTCAGGAGAACTGCGAACTCATTTGATGGGCAGCTGTCCTGGTTAGTTTTCACATACAATATATGTTAACACATGCCGTTAAAACTCTGACAAAAACCAGCACAGGGAAGAAAGGGTTTATTTGGCTTTCAAGTTCCAGTCACAGCCATCTTTGAGGGAAGCCAAAGCAGGAACTCAAGGCAGAAACTTGGAGGCCAGAACTGAAGCACAGATCATGGAGGAACACTGCTTACTGGCTTGCTCCTCTGGCCTGTGCCCAGCCTGCTTTCTTATACAACCCAGGACCAGCAGCCCAGGGCTGGCATCACCCACAGTGGCCTGGCCCTCCCACATGGCTCAACAATCAAGAAAATCCCTCACAGACATGGCCACAGGCCAGTCCCATAAAGGAACTTCCTCAACTGAGGTTCCCATTCCCAGTTGTGTGGAGTTGGCAACTGATGCCAACAACAACTTTGGCCCAGTTTCACTGAAGCCTTCTTAGAGATATGTCATAGGTGAAGATTTTTCCTCTCTCCTTCTGCCCTTCCTTCTTTTCTTCACAGATATTTAATCTGTATTACACTTTACTAGCCAAACAGACTCTCCCAGATGTTTCCCCATATTCCATCACTGCTAACCCCAGAGAATCTCTTTACTATCTAATCCTATATTGGTATTTGTGTCTCAAAGGACCCAAGTTAAGTCACTGCATCTTTACTTGTGAAAGACACTGACATTTTTTAAAGTGTCTGTGCCATTTAATAGTCTCTTCAATAAAGCATGAGAGTTTCAGTTGCTTCCCATACAATGCATGTTAATGTAGGGAAATCCAGTTTGAGTTCAGTATGAATGGGTTAGCTTTTCAGCCAGCATCCCTCAGGGGCACAAGTGGGGGTCATGTGAGTCCCCTGACCCCAACCCATGAGACAGCAGCTTGTGACGAGGTACATGATGCTGGGCAGAGCTGTAGCAGGATCTATACAAGGGGGTGTGATGCAAGGGTTTGGGAGATGACATCATTCTGCCTATAAAAGTGACCTGCATCATACAATAAAGTGGATTCTCCATCACCATCAGGCACACTCCCCAGATCCATTACTTTGCTTGCCTACAGGCTGGAGCAGGCCTGAGTTTTGAGTATCTGAGATAGTGGGCTAGAAGGGGTCCATCAGACAACTAGCCTGGTGTGCTAGCATGGGGCTGGACAGAGGGGGTCCATCAGACCACTAGCCTGGTGTGCTAGTGTGGGGCCAGATGGAGACCAAATAGGTCTCCAGCTGTGGAGAGTTGATTGCTGGTGGTATAACCTGGGGAGAGCCTAGAAGGTGCCAGGATGAAATTCCTGTCCAGGGGTCATTAGCCCTGAGCAGGTGGATGGACATGGCCAGACAGGGTGGCATTCTGATATCCCAGGCTATGTACCTGAGAAAGGCACTAGCCATTCAGGTCAGGCTCTGAAAGTAGCTAGCTGGCACCTGTGTCAAGGGGCCAGTTGCCACAGGTGGCTGTGGGCAGCTAACCCCCCTCTTCCCAGCAGAAGACGGTTCCATCAGATTGCAGGAGTACTACATGTTAACACATGGCATTAAAAATGCTACAGTTTTCTAGCTGTTTCAAAAGGTGCCAAGTTCAGGGGACCCACTTCTGGGTAAGGATGATTATTTTTTCCTTCTGCTAGCTTGCATAGAACTTTGCAGCATTATGAAAGCTAGCCAGTAAAGATGAGGCTCAGAAGTTGTCACCTGCTCAGTTTCTCCTTGTTTGTTCTACAGTACGATTGGGTCTTAGCATCCAGTTCTGCTGGGCAGCCAAGAGCAGGGCAATGGCAGGTGTTGTTGGAGGGTTCATGGGACTCAAGGTCAACAGATTCCAGAGAGGGAGTTCAGGTCTGGAATCGAAGTTTTTGTTTTGTTTTAATTAACCTATGATGTCTAGAATGAGCAATATACCCCTGCAATAGGGTAATACTTTTTTGCAATATATATATATTATAATATATACTTTATCTCTCTATACTTTAATAAGTCTCTACATATGGCTTTTCTAAAGGCCATTAGTGCTATTTATCCCTCCCTACACTTCTTCCTCTGCCCTACCCTCTACTTTCTTACCCCATTTAACCCTTCCTAGACTGATGTTCCCTTTATCCTTTCATATCACTGCAGTCTATCACCCTCTCCAGGAAGATCGCCACCCCATGGCCATTCATAACAACTGGTCTGGCAAGACAAGCCTACTGGTGAAATAGTGGCACAAATATTATGGGGGTAACCAAACACTCTTTAATTGGATTTAAGGTCCACTTCATAGGATGAAGTCCATACCTGACATTGATATCAGGCTTAGGAACCCGAGATTAGACAGGTCACAGGACATAGGGGAGAACCTAACACTAGCTTTCTACTAAATAATTATAATATCAAACTGACTCTTAATGATTTATTATCACATTCATAGATTAATGCATCTCACAACTATCACTAGAGAAGTTTTTTTAAGCAACAGATGGTGGTTAACACAGAAACCCATAACTGGCCAATTTGCAGACAATAAGAGGCTACAGAATGCATATCCATGAATAGAACACCTGTATCAAACTTCTGCACCCAAGGATCAGGGTTCATTGTGGAAGAGGGGGTGGAAAGAATTGTTAGAGCCAAAGGTGGTGGATGTCCACAAGGAAACAAGAGTTTTTTCAGACAATTGGTCAGGTACGCCTATGAACTCACAGCAATGGTGACAGCAAGCACAAGTCCCATGCAAACTCAAACCAGAAAAAAGTCCCAGGATAGAAATGAGGAAGTGGGTAAAGGGCTCCAATTTCACCTTAGGAAATTGTTGGGAGTGGTAGAGAAAGGCTCTTTCAAGCATGAGACTCTTGGTAGATTAACCAGGCTCCAGTGGGTGGACCTATACTGAAGGACATTAGCAGATACAAATTAGACACTATAGGCTTAATCTCATGTTATATATATATATCTATTATTATATCATATTATATATAATAAAATTTTCTGGGGAGCAAATAGGGAGGTGGGGATAGGAGAGGGGATCCAAATTATCAATTAAATTTCTGTATGAAAATATAAAAATTCAATAAAAATGTGAAAAAAAAAATAAAAAAAATTGAAAAAAAAAAAGATGCTAAGTTTCTGGGTATAGTAGTGCATGGCTTTAAGCCCAGCACTTGGGAGGCAGAGGCAGAAGGCTCTCTGTGAGTGAGATTAATTCCAGCCTGGTCTAGTAAGTTCCAGATCAGCTGAGGCTACAGGGAGACCCTGTCTCAAAAGAGAGAGAGAGAGAGAGAGAGAGAGAGAGAGAGAGAAAGAGAGAGAGAGAAGGCAAAGTCATGTCTTTTTGAAATTTTAATGCATATTTCCCTTCTATTTATGTAAAAGTCCTCTAATATTCTTATTTCCACTGGGTGTCTTTGGGGTAATAGTTGTTGAAATACTTTGTGCATTTTCTTATGGATTTACTGCATAGACTGAGCCTTCAGTCATGTGCGTCTTGTATCATCCACCAACTCTGGGCTCCAAGTTAATTTGTTCATAGGATGTTCATAAAGATAAGTTCAGTAAGAATGACTTTTAGTTATAAAACAACCTGTAACTTAAGTGCAATGAGACATTTCACTGAAGGAAATTAGTGAAATTATATTCACTATTCTAAGTATATAATTATGAATTAGCCATTTTATATTAATTAGACAAGAACATTGTTTCACAGACAAAAATTAAGTACAAACATGAACAAAATTTAGAATTATATTTATATTACATAAATATATAGAAATACAAAAAACTTAAAATGAATCAAGGCAATGCTCATTAAAGAATATCTTTATTGGTGCTGGAGAGATGGCTCTAAGAATACCAACTGCTCTTGAAGAGGACCTAGGTTCGATTCCCAGAACCCACATGGTGGCTAACCATGCATCTGTACCTCCAGTTCTATGGGAATCTGATACTTTCTTTTGACTCCAAGGGCATTGCATGACATGGGTGCACTTACACGCATTCAGCAATACACTCATACCAAAAAAGAATACTATTATTGGTAAAAAGTAATGAGTACCTCTAAATTGTTTCATGGTGCCTTAGAATTCAGTAATTAAAATGTAAAACTCACCTATTTTCTGCATATCCTGATGAACTTTGGTTATTTCTGTCTTATGTCCTTCCTCTTTGATTTTCATTTCATTTATACATTTGGCAATATTACTCTTATATTCCTAGATATTAAAATATACTCACTTTCAATGTAAATATTTATAATTTTTTTATTAATTACAAAGGAGAATTTCTCAGTTTATATTAATTTTTGACATGTAATTATGTCCAGTGCTTTTCATTTTTCAATTCAATTTTCAGTACATATGAAATCGTGTCATTCTATCTCATACATGTATCACTGCCATTTCCTGCTGCTGCCTCCATTTTCTTCCTCCTTCAAATTAGATCCTCTTCTGCTTTCATGTCACACACACACACACACACACACACACACACACGAGAAATCTAGATTCTTCATATGATCTGGTTAAACCACTCCTAGGCATATACCCAAAGGACTCATCCTCCTGTACAGATACCTGTACATCTATGTTTTTTGCTGTTCTTTTCACAATAGCTAAGAAATGGGAACAATCTAAATGTCTCTCAACTGATGAATGGATAATGAAAATATGGTTCATTTACACAATGGAGTTCTACTCAGTGGTGAAAAAAACCCAAAATCATGAAATTTGCATGTAAATGGTTGGGACTAGAAACTGTTCACTAAATGAAGTAATAGACTCAGATAAACAAGTGACATATTTTCATTCATGGATTTTAGTTATAAATCCTTAGATGTAAGACTATCTCCAGATGTAACTGCAGGAGCCAGGAAAATGGAAAGAAACCTTGGAGGTAAAGGGGAAGAATAAACTCAAGAGAGGGGGACAATAGGAGACATGTATTATCAAAGAGGAAATGGGGGTACTTTAATAGGGGGAGAGATAAGAGATAAATAATGCTTAGGTGGTGTAAAAAAACCAGAGTGAAATATATTAGCTCAAAAGCCTACTGAAAAATACACATACAAAATCTGTAAATGAGTGCCCGTGTATAGCAGAAGGCTACATAACTAGAAACATTGTGTCAGACAAGAGAAACCTCCCTTTAAATTACTTGGTCAGGGTAGTCCAACAGACTCCCCAAATTACACAGGGTATAGCATAGCCCTTGATTGCCTCCCAGAACTTGAAGGAAAGACTTTATTGACAAAGACAGGACCTATTTCAGACATAGGACTTGGAGTAATGGAGCTGGAACTGAATTGGAAGTCTCCTCCCTGAAGACTAGCTCTCATGGTTCAAGCAGATAATATGCAAACTGTTAAGGGAGAACATCAATCAGTGGTCTAACCTTAGCTGAGAACTACTAACAGCTGGACACTGTGAGGGAACTGTGTGCTAAATACGTATCTGTATATTTACAATGTGCACCTCTCACCACTCATCAAAGAAGGTTCTTTTTGCAAGAGATGGAGATTATTGCAAAAAGAACCTTCTTTGATGAGTGGTGAGAGGTGCACATTGGTTCTTTTTGCAAGAGATGGAGATTATTAGCCGGGCGTGGTGGCGCACGCCTTTAATCCTAGCACTTGGGAGGCAGAGACAGGCGGATCTTTGTGAGTTCAAGGCCAGCCTGGTCTACAAGGTGAGTTCCAGGACAGCTGGGGCTACAGGGAGACCCTGTCTCGAAAAAAAAAAAAAAAAAAAAAAAAAAAAGAGATGGAGATTATTACAGAATTCCACAACTGGTCAAATACAGAGAAAAATAGTCTGTGAGATGCTCAGCCTTAAGTGACATATCAGCGATGCAACCTCGACACGTAAGACTCAGGGAACATAGGCAAAAATAAGGCAGAAAGAATATTAATGTCTCTCTGTTAGATAGGCTGCAGTGCATGAACTCACATCAAGACACAAATTTGACTCAACAGATCTTAACATATATGACAAAATGCATAATGGGGGCCATGAAGGGATGACGATAGGGGAGGAGTCTAAATATGATTAAGATGTAAGAAATAGGGCTGGAGAGATGGCCTAGCAGTTAAGAGCACCGACTGCTCTTACAGAGGACCCGGGTTCGATCCCCAGCACCCACATGGCAGCCGAGAACCATCTGAAACTCCAATTCCAGGAGAACTCCAGTCCCAGGGGAATCCAACACCCTCTTCCGACCTCTGCGGCATTGTACGACATGGGTGCACAAACCTGTATGCAGACAGTACATTCATACACATACGAAATAAATTTAAAAAAAAATTTAAAAAAAAGATGTAAGAAATACACAAAAAAATCAGTAAAAAAGAAATTATCTCCTGCTGTAGGTTCATGTGTTTAGAGATCTAGTTCCCAAATGGTGGTGCTGGTTTCAAAGACTGTGGACCTTTTAGGAGGTTTGCTAGAGGAAGTGAATCACTGGGGTCAAGCCTGGAGGCCTGATTATCTATCTGGGTTTACTTCCTGTTTACTCTGCTTCCTGACTGTGCCTGCAATGTGGCCAGCTGCCCGTGCTCCTGCACCTATGCCTTCCCTGAAGTCATAAGGTGTATTTCCTTAAAATTCGGGCCAAAATAAAATCTTCCTCCCTTAAATTCTTTCTTGTCAGATATTTAGCCACAACAAGAAAAATAGCTAATGTATTGTGCACTATCCTCTCTTGCTCTCCCTCCCCTCTTCATTTAGATTCCTTCCCCCTCGCAGTACTTCTTCTACTTTCATGTTATATATGCATACAAATGCACGTGTGTGTGTGTGTGTGTGTGTGTGTGTGTGTGTGTGTGTGTGACTACCCTGCCCTCTGGCCTCACTGTGGTGGTTTGAATGAAAATGTTCTCTACAGGCTCCAGGTATTTGAATAGCTTGTTCCTAGTTTTTGGCACTGTGTGGGGAGGGTCAGGGACCCTTTAGGATGTGTGGCCATGCTGGAGGAAGCACATCACTGGGGGTGGGCTTTGGGAGTTCTTAAGTGTTGCTGGTTTCCAGCCCTTTTCTGCTTCCAGTGGCTACTTGAGGATGTGATCACTCTTCCTTCTGCTCTAGCCACCTCTGCTGCCCTGCCTCCCCTGCCATTATAGACTCTAATATAGTTCTGGCCGCATAAGCTCAAATGAACTCTTTCTTTTTTTTGAACTCTTTCTGTTTTAAGTTCCTTTGGTCATGGTGCTTTATCACAGCAACAGAAAAGAAACTAACACATTCCCCCAGACAGTATTGCTTCTATCATGCCAAACACACATACATGGTGTGGTGGTGTGAATGAGAATGTCCCCCATAGGCTTTAAGTATTCAGACATTTTGTCCCCAGTTGGAGGCGCTGTTTGGGTAGGTCTTAGAAGGTGTGGCCATGCTGGAGGAAGTATGTCACTGGGGGTAGGTTTAGAGAACTTAACAAGCCTTGCTAGTCTCCAGAGGCTCTCTCTTGACTTCCTGTTGGCTTTCTGCTCCAGCCCCAGCCTCCATGCCTCCCGCCACAATGGACTCCAATTCCCTAGAACCGTCAATTAATTGTAAGCTCAAATAAACTCTTCCTTGTATAAGTTCCCTTGGTCATGGTGATTTTAATCACAGCAACAGATAAGTGACTAATATAATTATTTGGTACCAGAGAGTAGGCTGTTGGTTGTGAAGAACCTGACCATGTGGATGTTTGGAGAAATGTGGAAGACTTTGGAACTTTGGGCTAGAAAAGCTGTCGACTACTGTAAGTAGAGCTTAACGGGCCATTCTAGTAGAAGACTGGAAGAAAGCATTGCTGCAAAAAATGTAGTTCCAGAGGAAAATAAAGACTTAGTTAGTAACTGGGATATTTTGGCAAAGAGTCTTGCCACAGTTTGCCCACAGCCCAAATGCTTGCCTGATGCTAAGTTGAAAAGCAATGGACTAATGTCTTTGATGGCATATATTTCAAGACAGCCTAATGTAGAAATGGTGGCATGGCTATTAATGGTGAATATTGTGCAGATCTACAGTGAACAAGAGCAGATGGGGCAGAAAGAAATGCAAAATGTACAGTTTGGATCTGAAAAGTGCACTAGGAAGATAAAAGGTGGGGCCAAGCAAGGCATGTGAAGGAGAGGCTCCCTTTGATAAGGAGATTAAAGTGGTTAAGGAGAGGCCTAGCTATTTACAAGGAAACTATGGAAAAAGTGTTGTTATTAGTGATGGCTGTTAGCCACCATATGGGCACTAGGATTCAAACCCAAGTCTTCTGCAAGCACAGCCAGTGCTCTCAACTACTGAGCCATCTATCCACCCTTGCAGCCATGTGGCTTGTTTAACAAAGATGCCGAAAATACATACTGGAGAAAAGACAGACTCTTTATCAAATACTGGATATCCACATGCAGAAAAGTGAAACTGGACCCCTTTCTCAACCTGCACAAAAATCTACTCCAAAAGAATCAAAGATTTATTGAGACATTAAATGCTAAAATTGTTAAAGGGAAAAGTAAAGAAAATTCTTCAAGATATAGACATAGGTAAGAACTTTCTGAAAGCTCCCCAATTGTTCAGAAAATAATTTCAGCAATCAGTAAAAGGGACTTTATAAAGTTAAAACCTTCTCTATAGCAAAGAAAAGTTATTTAAATGAAGAGACAGCCTATAGAGGAAAACCTTTGCTAGCTACACATCACATTTAGGATTAATATCCTGACTACAAAGAAGTAAAAAATCTGAGTAGCACCAGAAAAATGGCTCAGTGGGTAAAAGGTGGGAAACATGAGTGTGATGATGCACATATGAAGGTCAAAGACAACTCTGTTGAGGTGATTCTGTCCTGACATTTCTCTGTGTGTCCCCAGGAATCACACATTTCCAGCTTTGTTTTATTAATTTTTTTTTTTTACCTTTTTGAAACAGGGTCTCCCTATAGCCCAGCTGTCCTGGAACTCACGTTATAGACAAGGCTGGCCTTGAACTTATAGAAATCTGCCTCCTGAGTGCTGGGATTAAAGATGTGTACAACTATGCCCAGCATATTTCTTCTCAAAGAATTAAAAATATTGAGCTGAAGGTATTGTTCAGTGGTTAAGAGCACAGTCTGCTCTTGCAGAGGAACTGGGTTTGATCCCCAGCACCCACATGGCGGCTGAGAACCATCTTTCACTCCAGTTCCAGGGGAATCCGACACCCTCTTCTGATCTCTGTGGCATTGCAGGACACAGGTCCACAAACCTACATGCATACAGTACATTCATACACATACAAAATAAATGAAAGTTAAAAATTTTAAAAATTATCATTAAAAATTTTTAATTGAGTTTTTTGTGATTTTCATACAACATATATTTTGATGGTATTTAATCTCATCCCTTATCCACACCTCCCCCTGTTGTCCACTGCCCAATTTAGTATGCAATTTATGTGTATGAAAGAAGGTCTACAAAGTGACAAGACCCCAAGGAGCTGTTCCTCCCAAGTGTGAGCGCCCCACACCACCAGCGCTGCTTGCTCTCAGCAGCACAGGCAGCTGGGTGAGACTTCTCCACACTGACAGATCTCAGCTGAGCAGACCTGGGGCTGCTTTCTTCAGCCAGCGTAGATGCCCAGAAGAATAGTCAGGACTCTAATGGCTGTAGGATTTTAATGAAAGCAAGACTGTTGCTCAGATCAATTCAGATAAGCTACAGATTTTATAATTTTTTTATTACTGATTTTGTTATCTTTTTTATCAGCCACTCTCCTATCCCCACACCCTAGTCTTCGCCCCTAATGGCTCAGTGCCTGAGGGTGGGGACCAATCTCTGTCCAGACTCATGGCTTCTTCGCCAAGCGAATCTGTAGGGCTGGACCTAGGACCAAGGACACACTAATCGAATTATGAACTACGAGGCTTCTGCCCTAGGAGGTGGCTGCAGCCACCCCCTTCCACAGGCCTGGATCTCCCACCATAGGGGTTGGGCTCCATTTTAGCATTCACCCATTCCTTTCTCTTCCTACCCAACCATTCAGATTAATCTTTCCTTGTCTGACACCAGTTGGAAGCACTGGAGTGCAGGGAGGAGAGGGAAAGGGCAGATTGGGCTGCCAGGTTCTAGTCTCCTGTGCACCGAGGGCCAGGAGAGCACCACGAGAAGGACCTCGGAGGCTGAGAACTCACTGCTGAAGAAGATGTGGATACTCCTGCCCTGCTGTGTAGAGATGGAAGATGTTTATATATATATTTTGGTTGTCAATATTAAATACCAACACTAAGTTATAGTAAAAGAAAGGAAAGAAAGAAGGCCTAAAGAGACCAATTTGTGTCCCTAATTATCCCTCAGTGTGGGCCCATCCACCAGAGCCTACAACCTACCGAGAGTCCTGTGCTTGAAAGAGACTCTTCTGTACCTTATGTATAATTTGTGTGCCTGTGTGTAAGTGAAGCGTGTGTGTGAAATGCCAATGGAGGTCAGAAGAGGGCATCAGATCCCCTGAAACAGCATTTACAAACAGTTGTTTGCTGCCATATGGCTGCTGGGAACTGAAACTGGTCCTCCCAAAAAGCATCTAAGGTTCTTAATGGCTGAGTCAGCTCTCCAGGTCCCAAACAGCCTGTTTGTAATTTGAATAAACAAATGGTTGTCAAGGGCTGGATGAATACAAGGGCATATAAGCTTACCTGCTCATGAGATTTTAACTTCTCTTTCAAAAGATCAGCATTACTTTTTAGTTGTTCATTTTCACCTGTGTAAAAATAATTAAAGATTATTTTAGTACACTAACATTTACCACTTTACAATTGCTATGGTAATGTGTAACAATTAAAATTTTTTTTGGTGTTTTCGAGACAGGGTCTACTTATAGCCCCAGGTGTCCTCTAACTCACTCTGTAGACCAGGCTGGCCTTGAACTCACAAAGATCCGCCTGCCTCTGCCTCCCAAGTGTTAGGATTAAAGGTGTGTGCCACCATGCCTGGCTGTAACAATTAAATTTCCATTCATGTAAGTGTTGATTAAGCATGCAACCAGCACTTAGTGTGCTCTGACTATAGAAACAACTTTACTGGTCCTCACATAACTCACAGTCCAGGAGTTAGGCAGCTGTGTAAGCAGCTAGAATGTGACAACTCCTCCACAACTGGCAGTGCGTAGGGAACACTGTGAGAAGAGGTCGAGTTGAAAATAGGTGAGGTTTTGGAGAAGAGGACTCCCCTCTGAGCTGAGATTTTAGTGGTAAGATTTGTTCTATGTCAGGGCAGGCCACTTCAGAGAGAACACTGTACAGAAGAGAATGGGCTTGAGTGAAACAATTTCAGAAGCTGGGTGTGGTGCCTCAGGATTTTAAACCCAACACTTGGGAGTCTAATGCAGGAGGGTTGCTGTAAGTTCCAGGCTACTCTGGGCTACAGAGTAAGATCTTGCCTTAAAAAACCCAAGGGGGGAAATATGTATATACATATGGGCTGGCAAAAGGGGAAAAAAGCACTTACTCCTAGCTTGGTAATCTGAATTTGATCCCTGGGTCTCACATAGGGAAAGAGAGCTGATTCTCATAAGTAGTCATCTGAAGTACACACACACACACACACACACACACACACACACACACACACACATACATATACACACACATTCAGAATAGGAAAAGTTGAAGTATAATGTGTAAGGAGAAGGTGTTATATGAATTCAAACTATTGCCCAGCAGGACATAGTCTATGACTTTGAATTTTATTTGTTACAGGGAATAGCCCCAAAATATTGAACAATAACGTAGTGAATAACTAGAGTTGCATTGCTATGACTTGGCCACTGAACCTGAACAAGACCGCACAAGATTGGGCCTATCATATCTTGTCTTGGAGTGGCTAAGGGCTGACGAGGCTCTCCTGATTTTCCCTAAGTATCTGTAGGCAACTAACGCTCACTGCAGGAGAGGGAGACATTTTGTTGAGTGGTATGCCCAGTGGTCAGGTGCCCATGCTCCTGCACATAACCCCTCAGCCACGCTCCTATAAGCAGTCCTAATGTTACTCACTGGGTCATCAGAACCCCCCCCAAAAAAAAAACGAACAAAAACAAATTCAAACATGAAAGAAGGGGGATTAGTTGAGAAGAGAAAGACTGGTGAGAGAAGGGACAAAAAAGGTAACAAGGGTTAAACATAATAAAAATACCCTATACACATGAATACAAATGTCATAATGAAGCCATTAGTATGTATAATGTATGCTAAAAGTAATCTATGCATAAAAAGATGACCTGACAGCATGGAGGAATGAAAGGGCTTTGATTCTAGAAGCAAGGAGATGAGTAAGGATAGATGAAGAAAGAAACAGAATAGGAGATCAGAGGAGGTAACAGGCAAAAGCATGGGCAGGGGAAGAGAAGAGAACTATTCAGAAGGAAGAAAGAATCCCCAGGGAAGTGAACGATGAAGGACAGAGGAGGCAGAAGGGAAGGAGGAAAGCCTTTGCCTGTTAAACTTCAGGTTTAGGAAAGTGAAAACAGTATCTTAATATTTTGGGGACAGATTTTAAATATCTTATACTTAATTTTGGTTGATAAACAATATCAGCTTAATATGCTAACTTTGTATTTGACTGAAAGCTTTCACAATACTGACTAGCTGGATCTGTGGCTAGAAGGATTTAATGGAAGTGGAAGAATCTGGTCTTCAATTGCTGTTCCTTTTCTTCTGTTGGCATTTAGGGACAATAAATGGTGAGAGGTGAAAACTGCTTACTTTCTGGGGATCCAGTTGTCTAGGCAGATGTGGCAAATGAAATGGAAGAGTCTGGACTCACTCCACTTTTTGTAATTTTGAAAGAAGCTGTCTTTGGGAATATGGAAACATAGCTTTGTTGCTAATTCTAGGCTGGGTTTTACTAATCAATTCCTAGTTAACAACCTATCATTATGCAACATCCTAGTCCACATTTCTCCTCTGTAACCTCAGCTATAAATATAGCCAAGAGCTTGTTAACCAAAACAATAAGGGCACCGAGATGGCTCAGTGGGAAAAGGCACTTGCTGTCAAACCTGTTACCCTGAATTCAATCTCCAGGACTCACATGGGGGAAGGAGAGAACCAAATCCCATAACTTTTCCTCCGAATTCCACATGCATGCCATGACATGTGTGCACACATGGGCACAAGACACAAACACACACACACAATAAATAAATCCAATAAAAATGAAAAAATCAATAATAACCAATCATTAAGGTCTTTTGACGTCATTTGATAAATTCTTCAGAAAGAATTGTTTTATGGATATTAATGTTCAGAGAACTTGAAATAAAATATAATTACTCATGTGATATTAAACCACAGCATTAAAATTAAACTAAAAGTTTAATTTAATTAAACTAAATTAAAAATAAAAGCTAGTCATGGTGATATATATATATACACACATATGTGTATATATATATATAATTTGGTATTTTTGAGACAGGGTCTCCCTTTAGTCCCAGCTGGCCTGGAACTTGCTGTGTAGATCAGGCCAGCCTTGAACTCACAGAGATCCACCTGCCTCCACCTCCTGAGTGTGGTGCCATATGTTTTTAATTGCAGCACTTGATACAGGAGAACTGAGAGTTCAAGGCCAGCCTGGGCTACACAGTGAGACTCTGTCACAAAATGAAACTCTAAAATCAATCAGCTTTCAAAGCTCATTATCAGACACAGAAATCAAGTGTTATATCCTAAAGGATCACATTCTATTTATTTATTTACTCATTTTGGGTGTGTGTGCATGTACACGTGCAAGTGTGCATGTGCACACAGAGGACAAGTTTTCAGGGGCCATTGCCATCCTCCTCCTCGCTGTCTCTTTTGCTATGCTGCATACTGCAGGCTGGCCGCATACTGCAGGCTGGCCACATACTGCAGGCAGGCCACATACCGCAGGGTGGCCGCATACCACAGGCTGGCCGCATACCGCATGCTGGCTGCATTCTGCAGGCTGGCCGCATACCGCAGGCTAGCCGCATACTGCAGGCTAGCTGGTTTGTGAGTTTCTAGCCGAATCTCTGGCTCTGGCTCTCGTCTGGTCACAGAGTGCTCAGATTACAGATGCACGTCAAGTCAATTTGGCATTTTAAGTGGGTTCTGGGAACTGAACTCAGGTTTTCAGGCTTGTGTGGCAAGTGCACCTAGTTCCTTTAAGGAATTTGTTGTAGTCTGTCTTCCATTGCTGTGACAAAACACTCTGACCAACACCAACTTGGGGAGGAAAGGGTTTATTCAGTTTACATCTCCTGGGTCACAGTTCATCACTTAGGGAGCCCAAGGCAGGGACTCAGGGCTTTTCTCTTGCTGTGATAAAGCACTATGACCAAGGAACTTATAAAAGGAAGAGTTTACTTGAGCTTACGATTGACGGTTCCAGGGAATTAGAGTCCATTGTGGTGGGAGGCATGGGGGCTGGAGACTGGAGCAGCGAACAGAGGGTCACATCTCGCAATCAGCACAGGAAGAAGAGAGAGCAACTGTAGACCACAAGGCTTGTTAAAACTCACTAAGCCTGCCCTCAGTGACACACTTCCTCCAGCACGGCCACAAACCCCAAGACCTCCAAAAACAGCGCCACCAACTGGAGACAAACGTCTGAATACCTAGAGCCTATGGGCGACACTCATTCAAGCCACCACATTCCACTCCCTGGCCCCAATAGTCTCCTGACCATATAAAATGCAAAATGCATTTAGTCCAACCTTAAAAGTCCCCATAGTCTTTACCAGTTTCAATGCCATTCAAAAGCCTACAGTCCAAGTCTCTTCTGAGACTCAGGCCAATCTCTTAACTGTAAGCTCCTGTAAAATCAAAAGACAAATTACATACTCCCAATATACAGTGGAACTGAATACACATTCCCATTCCAAAAGGGAGGAATAGAGGCATAGTGAGGAAATACTGGACCAAAACAAGACCAAAACCAGCAGGGCAAAAACCAAGTCCAGTAGCTCCATGTGCAACTTCTGGGACTTGACTTCCAAAGGGCTTAGATGGCTCAGCTCTTCCAGCTTTGCTTGCAACACACATCTATTTCTTAGGCTGGTACCACTCCCTGTATGCAGCTCTCCTTGGCAAATACCTCACAGGTCTGGCATCTCGAATGTCTTCTTGGGGTCTCCACTGCCAACCAGGCTTCACATTCACGGCTTCATGCAATGGCCTATCAGGGCCTACTTTAGCAGGGACACCCCTGCTGTGCTCTGCCTGACCTTGGCAGCTCTCTGAAACTGTGGAGGAAGAACTTATGACCCCTTCACTCTTGCAAACTTCATGCCTCTAACACCAGCATCACATGAATGAAATTGCCGAATCTGGCTGCAAGTTTGGGATGGAATCTCTCCTACTTTAACCGCATTTGCAATTTTTCTCTGCCCTGGACTTGCTGGAGGATTAGCTGGGTGTGGTCTTGCCCTGAAGGTACTGATTCTTTTGTTTACTTGTAAATCTCCAGGCCTCTCCTTAATCACTTTAGTCTCCTTATGAAAGGGAGCCTCTCCTTCACATGCCTTGGCCCCACCTTTAATCTTCCTAGTGTACTTTTCAGATCCAAACTGTACATTCTGCATTTCTTTCTGCCCATTTTCTCTTTTTCACTGTAGATCTGCACACTTTTCACCATTAAAAAGCCATCCACCATTTCACATTAGGCTGTCTTGAAATATCCTCTGCCAAAGACATCGTCCATTGCTTTCAACTTAGCATCAAGAAGCATTTGGGCTGTGGGCAAAACTGCTGCCAGACTTTTATCAAAATATCCAGTTGCTGCCTAAGTCTTTATTTTCCCCTGGAACCACATCTTTTGCAGCCATGTTTTTTCCAGGCCTCCATTAGAATGGCCCTTTAAGCTCTGCTTTAATATCAAACAGCTTTTAGCCCAAAGTTCCAAAGTCTTCCACATTTCTCCAAACATCCACATGGTCAGGTTCTTCACAGCCAAACAGCCCACTCTCGGTACCAATTACTGTAATTAGTCACTTTTCTGTTGCTGTGATAAAGCACCATGACCAAGGAACTTATAAAAGGAAGAATTTATTTTTGGCTTACGATTGATGGTTCCAGGGAATTAGAGTCCATTGTGGTGGGAGGCATGGTGGCTGGAGACTGAGCAGCAAACCGAGGGTCACATCTTCAATCAAGCATAGGAAAGCAGAGAAGCAATGTAGACCATGAGACTTGTTAAAACTCACTAAGCTGCCCTCAGTGACACACTTCCTCCAGCATGGCGACACACCCCAAGGCCTCCAAAAACAGCGCCACCAACTGGAGACAAATGTCTGAATACCTAGAGCCGATGGGGGACACTCATTCAAACCATCACACACGTCAAGTCAATCTGGTATTTTACATGGGTTCTGGGAACTGAACCCAGGTTTTCAGGCTTGTGTGGCAAGTGCACCTAGTTCCTTTAAGGATGTTGTAGTCTGTCTTCCATTGCTGTGACAAAACACACTGACCAACACCAACTTGGGGAGGAAAGGGTTTATTCAGCTTACATCTCCTGGGTCACAGTTCATCACTTAGGGAGTCCAAGGCAGGGACTCAGGGCAGGAACCCGGAGGCAGAAGCTGTAGCACAGGCCATGGAGGAATGCTGTTCACTGGCTTGCTCCCTGGCTCATGCCCAGCCTGCTTCTCTTATATGGTACACAACAACCTGCCCAGGGTGGCACTATCATTGTGCTGGGCCCTCCACATTGCCTGACAATCAAGACAATACTCTGCAGACATGGCCAAAGGCCAATCCAATGGAGCCAATTCCCCATTGAGGCTCCCTCAACCCAGGTGTGTCAAGTTGACACTAAAGCTATCCAGCATAATTGATCCCTTGTCAACTTGACATACAAAACACATCACTATTAAACCACACCTTTCCATTTCTTATCCCCAAAGTATGATGTTAACAATCACAATCCAAGACAGTACAACCTGAAAAGACCCTCAGTCCTTAAAATGTCCAAACGCTTAAAAGTTCACAATCCATTAAAAGTCTCTTAAGTGTGGGCTGCTGTAAAATCCAAAGCAAGCACTGTCTTATTTCAAAGGTAAGAATCAGGCACACTCAAAACAAACTTAGTCCAGCAAGTAGCTCAAGGCTGGACACCTGGGACTCACTCACAATCTTCTGGGCTCCAAAGGGTTTCGGCAGCTCCCCCTCTCCGACTCGCATCTGTGGCACACCAGCTCATCTCGCAGGCCCAGGCCGACTCCATTCCACACCTGCTGCTGCTCTTGCTGGTCGTCCCATGGTCCTGGATCTCCAAAAAGCTGGGGTCACACTGAAAACTGAGGCAGCACCTTCAACAATGGTCTCTTCTGACCTCTCCTGGTGCAAAGCCTCAGCTTCTCTCCATGACCCCTGCAATCCTGGGGTCTTCACTTAACTGAGGTGCACTTTCACCAATGGTCTTTCCTGACCTCTCACAGTGCCAAGCCTCAGCTGCTAAATCTGTGACCCCCTCAAATTTCAACACCAGAACCATATAGGAGACTCTTACACGTTACCAAGTCCTGCTTCTGGCTTGAGATGGAGGCTCAGGCCCCTTCTGGATCACAGCTTCTATGTGCTGACCCTGAAGAAATTCTTCCCAGAAGATTTCACCACAGTGATGCTGGTCTCTTGTTACTTACAGCTGATTTTTCAGCCCCAGCTAACAAGCATCAATTGTCCCAGTACAACAAAGATTTCCCTTCAGGTTCTGGTCTCTTATTACTTACAGCTGATTCTTCAGCCCCATCTGACCAGAACACACAGATTACACAGTCATGATGATCTCTGCTCCCCTTTGAAACTGGAAACTTCACAAGCCAGGCTTCCATCTTCTACAACTCCTTCTGCAAAACTGCTCCAAGCTCCACAGCAACAATCTTTAGGCATTCAATGATCTTCCCAGCCCAAAGTTCCAAGCGTCTTCACAATCCTTCCCCAAAACACCAAGGTCAGGTCTGCCACAGCAAAACCCCACTCCTGGTACCAATATCTGTTGTAGTCTGTCTTCCATTGCTGTGACAAAATACTCTGACCAACTATAACTTGGGGAGGAAAGGGTTTATTTAGCTTACATCTCCTGGGTCACAGTTCATCACTTAGGCAGCCCAAGGCAGGAACTCAGGGCAGGAACCTAGAGGCAGGAGCTGAAGCCCAGGCCATGGAGGAATGCTGTTCACTGGCTTGCTACCCATGGCTCATGCCCAGCCTGCCTTCTTATATGGTACACAACAACCTGCCCAGGGTGGTACCACCCATAGTGGGCTGGGCCCTCCCACATTGCCTGACAATCAAGACAATACTCCACAGACAGGACAATCCAATGGAGCCAATTCCCCAATTGAGGCTCCCTCAACCCAGGTGTGTCAAGTTGACACTAAAGCTATCTAGCACAGATGTCCTCTCCCAGTGTTCTTTCTCCCACTCCTTGAAGGTTACACCACTACCAAGTACCACTATGAGCTAGAGACTAAGTCCCTCAGGCCTAGATATTTGGGGTACATTTTGTACCCAAAAATGGAGACAGGGCCTCCTTGTAGACACAGCTGGTCTGGATCTTTGTAGACCAGACTGGCCTCAACAATCTTACAGAGATCTTTCTGCCTCCTGAGTGCTCGGTTTAAAGGTATGGGCCACCATGCTTCACCTTTTGGTATTTGTAAATAATACTGCTATGAATATTAGTGTGCAAAAATTTAGATGAGTCTCTTGCTTCTGTCCTTATTGCTTACATCTAGGAGGGAACTGTTGAATCATATGGAATTTTATATTTAATTGTCTTGAGTAATCGCAAGTTTTCCATAGCAGCTGAATTATATTCCTACTAGTAATGCACAATCCACCTTGTATTTTGAGACACTGTCTCTCAGGAGCCTAGAGCTTGCCAAGCAGGCTAGGCTGGCTGGCCACTGAGCCCCAGGGATCTGCCTGTCTCCACCTCCCCAGCAGTGGGATTACAAGCAGGTTCCACCACATAGGCCTTTCTTTTGCTCTTTTTTAAATTTTATTTATTTCTGTATGTTTATGAATGTACTGTCTACATGTAGGTTTGTGCACCCGTGTCGTGCAATGCCACAGAGGTCAGAAGAGGGTCTCGGATTCCCCTGGAACAGGAGTTCTCCTGGAATTGGAGTTTCAGATGGTTCTCAGCTGCCCTGTGGGTGCTGGGGATCGAACCCGGGTCCTCTGTAAGAGCGGTCGGTGCTCTTAACCGCTAGGCCATCTCTCCAGCCCTTTTTTTTTTCACATAAATTTATTTATTTATTTTTAACAAATCTAGACCCATGTTCCCGCTCATTCCCCCACCCCACCAGAGCTCGTGCATTCTGCCAAACATGCTTTCCATCTCTTAGTCTTTCTCAATATTTCCTTGGGGAAGTTGACTGTTTTGAGCAGAAGTTCACTGTTTCAGTCAGTTCTTTGATGCAGTATTTTCTGTTGTTGTTGTTGTTTCCAAAATGCATTATGTCCAACTGCTTTGTACAAAAGCTCAGGGGGCCCTACACAAGAAATACTTACAACTGGGTAATTGGCACTAGCATCCACAGATGAGGGATACCATTCGTCGTTTGTTTTTCTGGGACTGTGTTACTTCACTCAGCATGATGTCCTCTAGCTCCAGCCATTTTCCTGCAAAGCTCGTGATGTCGTCTTTCTTTACTGCTGCATAGAACTCCATTGTGTAGATGTACCACATTTTCTCTATCCACTCGTCAGTTGAGGGGCATTTAGGTTGGTTCCAGCTCCTTGCTATTGTGAAGAGAGCTGCAATAAACATGGCCGTGCATGTATCTCTGTGGTGGCGTAAGTCTTGAGGGTACATGCCCAGGAGTGGTATGGCTGGGTCGGGTGGCAAGTTCATTCCAAGTCTTCCAAGGGTTCTCCACACTGCTTTCCATAGTGCTGGAACAAGTTTACATTCCCACCAGCAGTGGATGAGTGTTCCCTTTCCCCACAACTCTCCAGCACTTGGTATCATTTGTTTTCTTGATCCTAGCCAGTCTTATTGGAGTAAGATGATATCTTAAAGTGGTTTTCATTTGCATTTCCTTGATGATTAGTGATGTTGAGCAGTTCTTGAGGTGTTTCTCAGACATCTCTAATTCCTCGCTTGTAAGTCTCTTTCAGTTCTTTGCTCATCTATTGAGCGGGGTTTTGTTCTCTTTTTCTTTGTTTTTTGAGTAGTTATATATTCTGGAATATGCTCTGTTCAGATGTGTATCGCAGTGAAGGTTTCCTCCCATTCTGTGGGATTTCTCTTCGCTTCCTTATTGTTTCTCTTGATGTACAGAAGCTTTTGAGTTTGATGAGGTCCCATTTGTCAATTGTCACCTTAATTCTTGTGCAGCTGCTGTCTGATTTAGGAAGTCTTTCCTATGCCTATGTCTTGTAGTCTGCTGCCAAGTTTTTCTCTATTACCTTCAGTGTTTGGGGTTTCACGTTGAGGTCTTTATCCACCTGGAGTTGACTTTTGTACAGGGTGAGAGGTAGGGTTTAATTTCATTCTTCTAATTATTCTTCTACAAGTGATTTTGCCAACACCACTTGCTGAAGATGCTGTCTTTTCTCCATTGTGGTTTTCTTGGCCCCCTTGTCAAATATGAGATGGCTGAAATTGTATTTGTCTCAGATTTGGATCTTCGGTTCTGTTTCATTGGTCAAACAGGTCTGTTTTTGTGCCAGTACCAGGCGTTTTTATGACTATAGGCCCTGTGTTATAGTTTAAAATCTGGTATAGAGATCCCTCCTGTGTAGATATATTTCACTCAGGATTGATTTAGCTATTCGGGGTCTTTTTTTTCCAAATGAATTTAAGAACTTTTTTTTCCAAGCTGTGAAGAAACTCTGGGGATTTTGTTTGGGATTGCATTAAATCTATACAAGAGTTTTGGTAAAATGGACATTTTTACAATGTAATTTTCCCAATCCATGAGCATGGGAGGTTTTTCCATCTTCTGAGGTCTTCTCAATTTCTTTCTTTAAGGGTTTAAAATTTTTGTTGTAGAGGTCTTTGGTATCTTTGTAGGTTTGTTCCTAGGTATCTTATTGTTTTTGAGGCTATTGTGAGTGGGAAGGTCTCTTGAATTCTTTCTCCAGTGCTTGTTGTTGGTGTAAAGAAAGCCATTGATTTCTTAAGGTTAATTTTTGTATCCTGCACTTTGCCAAAGCTTTAATTCGTTTCTAGAGTTTCTGTGGAGTTTTTGCATCCCTTAAGTAAAACAATTCATATCATCAGCAAATAGGGATAGTTTGACTTCCTCTTTTCCAATTAGTACTCCTTTAATATCCTTTTCTTGCCTTATTGCTCTAGCAAGTGTTTCAAGCACTATGTTGAAGAGGAGTGGTGATAGGGGGCAGCCTTGCCGGGTTCCTCCTTTAAAGGGAATGTTTCTGTCATTTCCCCATTTAGGATGATATTGGCTGTGGGTTTCCTGTATATGGCTTTGAATTACATTGAGGAATGATCCCTCCAATCAATTCTTCTAGGACTTTAAGCATGAAGGTGTGGATTTTGTCAAAGTCTTTTTCAGCATCAATTGAGATGATGGTGTGGTTTTGTCTTTGATTCCTGTTATTGTTTGATGAGTTTTATTGATTTTCGTATGTTGAACCATCCCTGCATCTCTGGTATGAATCCAACATTGGTCATGATGGATGATCTTCTTGATGTGGGTCTGTATGCGATTTGCCAGTATCTGTTTAGAATTTGGCACCTGTGTTCATGGAGGAGATGGGTCTATAATTCTCCTTTTTAGTTGGATCTTTGCCTGGTTTTGGTAATAAGATGATGTGGCTTCATAGAAGGAATTTGGGAGAATTCCCTCTGATTGATACTTCTAAACAGTTTCAGAAAATAATGGTTGTAGGTCTTTTTTTTTTTTTTTTGAATGTTTTATGAATTGCTGAAACCGTCTGGGCCTGGGCTTTTTTTAGTTGGGAGGCTTCTTACTACATCCCCTATTTCTTCAATGTTATGGGTCTTTTAAGCTGCTGGTCTCCTCTTGATAAAGCTTTGGTGATTCCCCAGGATTTCAGATATTCATCCATTTTTCTAGGTTTTAAACTTTGGTAGAAATAGGTTCTTGTAATATTCCATATAATTTTCTTGATCTTTTCCTTGTCCGTTGTGATATTTACCTTTTCATCACAGATTGTATTTGATTTGGAGTTGTTCCTTCTTTTTTTTGTTAACTGGGCTAGAGGTCTGTCTATCTTGTTTATTCTTTCAAGAACCAACTTTTGGCTTCATTGATTTTTTGTATTGTTTTCTTTGTTTCTATTCATTGATTTCTGCTCTGATTTTGTTTTTCTTTCCAGTCTGTTGCGTTTAGGGTTCATCTGTTGTTGCCTTCTCAAGTGCTTTTAGCTGTAGTGTTAGATCATTCACTTGTGCTCTTCTGTTTTTCTAATGTAGGCACCCAGGGCTATAAAATTCCCTCTTAGGACTGCTTTTAAATATCCCATAGGTTTTGTTGTGTTGTATTTTCATTGTTATTCAGTTCCAGGAATGTTTTTATTTCTTTCTTTATCTCTTCCTTGACCCATTTATTATTCAAGAGTGGGTTTTTTAGTCTCCATTGTGTTCTTGTAGGCAGGAGGGCTTTCCTGGTGTTGATGTTGAGCTTCATTGCACTGTGGTCTGACAGGATGCATGGAATTATTTCAATCTTTTTGTATTTGTGGAGGTTTCTTCTGTGTCCCAGGATGTGGTCGATTTTGGAGAATGTTCCGTGGGGTGCTGAGTAGAAAGTGTATTCTGGTATTAGGATGGAATGTTCCGTAGAGGTCTATGAGTCCATTTGGTGTATCATATCGTTCAGTTCAGATGTCTCTCTCGTTATTTTTTTGTCCTGTTGACCTATCCAAAGGACTCAGGGGGTATTTAAGTCTCCCACTATGATGTGTTGGGGTTAGTCTGTGACTTGTGGTCCTGGAGAATTGTCTTTATAAAGTTTGGTGCACCAGAATTTGGGGCATATATGTTCATAATGTGAAATCTTCTTGGTGATTGTTTCTTTGATGAAATGTAATGGCCTTCTTTGTCTCTTTCTGATTTCTTTTACTTTGAAGTCTATTTTATCCTATATTAAAATAGCAACACCTGCTTTCTTTGGTACCATTTGCTTGGAATATTTTTTTCCATCCCCTTCACTTTAAGGTGGTGCCTGTCCTTGAAGGTAAGATGTGTTTCTTGTAGACAGCATATCGATGGATCTGTTTCCTAATCCAGTCTCCCAGTCTTTGTCTTTTTATTGGGAATTTAGTCCATTATATTTAAGGTTATGACTGATAGGTTTGTGTTGCTTTCCTTTTGCCTATTTATCCATCTGCAGTTTTGATTTAGTTTCTACTTCTGCAGTTATGCTTTTATTGATTTCTCCTTCTAGGTGCCTGGGGTTGGTTGCTTCCTTTCTTCTGTTCTTTGAATTGCTTCAAGTATTCTCTGAAGGGTTGGTTTTCCGACATGTAGTCTTTCAAGTTGTTTATGTCATGGAAGATTTTCCTCTCTCCTTCACTATGATTGACATTTTTGCTGGGTATATAAACCTGGGTGCATCCATTGTCCCTCAACCATGGGAATGCTTGCTCCAGGTTCTTCTTGCCTTCATCGTTTGCCATGAAAGTCCTTGTTATTTGATAAGTTTCCCCTTAAAGGTCACTGTTTTTCTTTTTTTTTTTTTTTTTTTTTTTTTTTGGTTATGATTTTTGTTTTTTTGAGAATTTCTTTTCTGATCTTGTCTGTTTGGAGTTCGGTTGCTTCTTGTATTGGTATTGGTTTGTTCCTTTTTTAGTTGGGGAAGTTTTCATCTATTATTCTGTTGAAGATCTGATCAATACCTTTCCTTGAGATTCTTCTCCTTCCTCTATTCCTATGATGCGAGGTTTAGTTTTTCATAGTGTTCCACAGCTCCTGGTTGTTCTGTTTTTGTGTATTTTTAAATTTTTCATAATCTTCCCTTGAGGTTTTTAGTTGTTCTGTGTTATCCTCCAGGTCTATATTCTTTGTTCTGCTCCTCCATTCTGCTTCTAGGCTTTTTTCATTCCTTTCCCTTGAATGGATTGTGTTTGATTTCCTTTTTCCTTTCCTCTTCTGATTTCTTTAGTGTTTCTATTTCTTTTGGAGCTTCTCGATCTCTTTTGTAGCTCTTTTGTTTGCTTGGTTGTTTCTTTTTCTTTTTCAGCATGGATCTTTTCAGTGTTTCTACTTCCTTCCGGAGCTTTCATTCTCTCTCTCTCTCGGTCCTCATTCTCTTTTCTTAGTTCTTTAATTTTTTCTTTATGATCTTGTAGTTCTTTAAGTATTTTCCCAATTGTGTTTCTGATGTCTGTGTCCTGGGGCATCCCCGAGGGATCCCACTGCAGGAGTCGTCCATAGGTTGTGTAACGCTTGGCGTGGGATTATCCTGCCCCTTTCCAGTGAGTCTCTTCTTCTGATCCTGCATATGGGGCTTCCCCTTGCCTGTATTCCGATTGGAGTCCTAAATGCTCTTTACTGTGTTGAAGGCGTGCTTTTTGCTTGCCTTCTTCAGATCCTTCTTCGTAATCTCAGTTGAGCGGGGGTGGGGGGGGTGGGGTGGGGGGTGGTGACGACACGGGACACCTGCCGCTGGGCTCAGGAGATCTCCGCCCTTTTTTTTTTTTTTAAGTTCTTGGGATCAAACTCATGCAAAGACTTTGCTGAATGAGCAATTCTCCAGACCCTCAAAATTATGATTTTAAAAAATTTTTTCCCCCACTTACTTCTCAAATTATGCTGGTATTGAATAGTCTGTTGTAGTCCTTTTATCATATTATGAAGAGTAGCACATTCTAAAACATAAAAAAATATGTATTTGAAAAAATTTTTTAAATTCCTTCAGTTGAAGTAATGGAAAAACTATTTAACTGAAAGTTTTGAGATCTTAATAATAATAAAGCAACCAGACATTTCAAAGTGAATTATAATATACAAGTACTGGTAGATGATCTTTTCTAGGAAATGAACTCCAATATTTACTAATAAGTTTTCTAAGGCACAATACAGTAGACATCTCTCCATGGGCCTTAGCAACGTCTTCCCTGAAAGTGACTCACACCTGGACATGTCTGGCGAATTATGAGGATAATTTCCATTTGATTTTTCCATGAAAGCACATTCTAAGAAATGAGAATCAAATTACACCGAGTGTTGTTCAAACATGGAGGGCCATGGCAACGAGTGAAGCATATAATGCTTCTCTTCACACTCATAAGAACAAGTCTTTAGGTTAAAAGATGACTATAAAAAGAATAAAACCCTATGACTTGATTTAAAGTATCAGAAACAGCTGGGCGTGGTGGCGCACGCCTTTAATCCTAGCACGTGGGAAGCAGAGGCAGGCGGATCTCTGTGAGTTCAAGGTCAGCCTGCTCTACTTTTATATTGTGAATCACTTAAAAAAAGTTTCAGAAACTTCGGCGATGGGGACTTCAAAATAATGGTGGAACTTCTGTTGTAAAAGCCAGACCCTTGACCTGTGTATTTAATCCTCATTACTGCTACCAACAGCCACCACACCTTGGATGTGGAAGAACAGTTGTGGGTGTCTCTGCAACTTCACCAGTGCGCTTCCATGTAAGTGCCACAACAGCAGAGGCTAGTTTATACTTTGTTCAACCTTTCTCTGGGTTTTTACAATAACTGTGCTGTACAGAAGGCAGTCCAGGAATGTCTGTTGGATTTTAGTTAACAATAATGTATCAATACTGCTTCAGGAATTTAACAAATGAACCAAACCAAAGCAAAAATGTTGATGATTGCTGGATAGGCAATATGACAGACAGTAAGCTGGAACAGGAACTGAATTAGTGGTGAAGCTGTGGCCTGAAAAGAATGCATGTTTGTAGAACAAATGAAAACTTCAATATTGGGAAGGGAGGAAACAAAGCTTTTCAGATTTTGATTAGAGCTTCTGCATTCAGGCTCTATGTTCTTTTTTCAAACATGCTGAGAAAGAATTTGCAGAAGTTAAAAGCTAAAAGATGTCAGTTCTCCTTGGTAGCCTTTCACCCTTTCCTGTTCTGTTCCCACTACCCATGCACACAAAATGCTGTGTTATGTTTTTTATGTTTTCCTTTCTCCCAGGAGAAAAGAGGAATCTCCCAGGAATGATGGGAAATTTGTTTGATGGGTATTAATTGATGCCTTTCTTCATATATGCTACTGTGTCAGTTACAACAAAGAGATGTTCTCTGTCATTACTTATCTTTGTGTCTTTTACTGTAATTAATATAGGAAGCAGTGAAATACCATAGCCGAAGCCACCTCCCTACTCAGCAAAACCGAAAGTCATCCAGTAGCCCTTAGCATATAGGATGTTAAAAAAAAACTATTTAAAATTTTTGAACACAAGATGGCAGGCTTGTCACATTTTTCCACAATAGCAATTAGGTAGCTAAGGAATTCTGCATAAGACAAAACCATTCAATGGTTTAGAGAATAGCTTTTCATTTTCTTTGCAAATTTTATTTTATTTTTCACAATTTGATCAATGTTCAGAAATCAAAACCTTTATCTTTGCAAGAATGTAGAGATTAGAGATATGGTATAGACAAAGGAGATAATCTCTATCAAGTAGGCTCAAATAAAGAGATATTTGCAATCATGCATTAATTTCCACATCATTCATGTGTAGTAAGACATACGGGATGGATCTGGAGGATATTAATAAGAGTTAGAGTATATTATGAATGTTTTCTAGTGAAACATACCACATCAAAACCATTTTCATGCCTTTATCCACCTTAATTTAGGACATCTTAATTGTGACTATTTTTCATTCACTCCAACCTACGTGGTTCTTGGAGAACTTTCTCTCCTTTCTCCACATTCCAGGGCTCCTTGCTTTGCTCCAGACAGGATATCAGGATAGGCCTACTGACATTAGATTGCTATAGCTCTCTAACATCATTTCTCTGTACAAAGCCCTCTGATCAGAGTCTAGACATTCCCACTCGTGCTGGGAGAGATCTATGGCCACATCTTTGAATGTCAATGGATCCCAAAAAGAAGCCATCTTTTCTTCCTTCTGTTGGTTTCCTCTCCAAGCAATCTTAGTTATACAAATCTCACCTTTCTTTTGATACTCTTTAATGTCATAGAAAATCCAATTCACGGCTCTAGTTGGTCTTTCAATTGCTCTGAAAAAACACTCTGATCAGTATCAACTTGGGAAAGAAAGGGTTTATTTGGCTAACAACTCCCAAGTCACAGTTCATTGCCTAGAGAGCCCAACAACACAGGAGGAACCTGGAGGTGGCAGCTGAAGCACAGGCCATGAAGGAGTGGGTCTTACTGGCAAGCACACTTCTTTGCAAATTTTAATCCATTTCACTGTTTCTACTGTACTTTACTATGTATTCGAATTTAAAGAATACTGTACTATTAAATTTTTCTTGAATATTAAGCTACTTTTTTACATAATTTAGTACATACTGATATTTTTTACATCTCAAATTTAGAATCTATTAACTGGCAATTTGGATATTAATAACTATGTTTTATTATTATTTTTATGTGTATGAGTGTACTCTCTGCATGTAGGTTGGTGCACCTGTGTCCTGCAATGCCTTAGAGGTCAGAAGAGGGCATCGGATTTCCCTGGAACTGGACTTAAAGATGGTTCTTAGCTGCCATGTGGAGGCTGGGAATTGAACCCAGATGATCTGCTAGAGCACTTGGTGCTCTTAACTGCTCAGCCATCTCTTCAGCCCCTAAGTATTTTATACACTAGTTTGACATATTAAGTGCTTTTAAAACACTGCTTCAGGGGCAGGAGAAATGGCTCAGCAGTGAAGAGCACTGACTGCTCTTGCAGAGGACTGGGGTTCGATTCCCAGCACCCACATGGTGGCTAAGAACCACCTTTAGTGCCGGGGTGTGGTGGCACACTCCTTTACTCCCAGCACTTGGGAGGCAGAGGCAGGTGGAGCCCTGTGAATTCAAGTCCAGCCTGGTCTACAGAGTAAGCTCCAGCGGGGGACTCAAAAAGGGAGACCCTGTCTCAAAAATACAAAACAAAACAAAACACTGCTTCAGATAGAACCTGAAAAGTCTCCCAGAGACTCATGGGTTAAAAGTTTGGTCCTTAGCCAATGGAGCTACTGGAAGATGGTAGAAGCTTTCAGAGGTGGGGTCTGGGAAGACATCAGGTCAAGGGCTTTCCTTCAAAGGAGGTTGTTCTCTTCCTCTTTTAAATCCAGACATAAAAAAAGAAAGAAACAAAAAAGCTGGGTATGGTGGTACATGCCTTTAATCTCAGCACTTGGGAAGCAGAGACAGGTGGATCTCTGTGAGTTCAAGACCAGCCTGGTCTACATAGGGAGCTCTAAGACAGCTGTGGCTACAGGGAGACCCTGCCTGGAAAAAAAAAATCTAGACGTGAGGCCTCTGGGCCTTTTTTGCTATGTGTCATGCCATCATGTGCTCTGACAGGGCCACAACGACGGGGTCAATGATCATGGATTGAAAACCCCCAAACTGTAAACCCAAATGGACTTTTCTTCTTCTTATGTTGATTTAGCTCAGGTATCAGTCACAGGAATGGAGAGATGACTAGCACAAGTATATAACAGATTCTGTCCGAACTTAGTCTTCAGGATTAATACTGCCATCAAGAAAATTCTTACTATGTGATCAAAACTTATGCTCTTTGCTATTTAGCCAAGTGAGCTCAAACATCTGTCAACAAAAAAAGCCGTGTAAGGATAATTATAACAGATGTATTAAAAATAGTTAAATCGAGACCTTTAATCCCAGCACTAGAGAGGCAGAGGCAGAGGCAGAGGCAGGCAGATCTCTGTGAGTTCAAGTCCAGCCTGGTCTACATATTTACAGGACATCTGGAGATATAGAGCGATCCTTTCTCGAAAAGACACACACAGAGGAAAAGAAACTTTCAAACTGAGTAGTGGGGATCACGCTAAATAATCCACATTGCATTCTTTCTTCTTCTTCTTCTTCTTTTTTTTTTTTTTTTTTTTT
>VZQC01010672.1:126673-145355 GCA_009823505.1 Rhizomys pruinosus | reverse complement strand
ACAAAAGACCCCGAATAGCCAAATCAACCCTGAGTGAAAAGAGCTACACAGGAGGGATCTCTATACCAGATTTTAAACTATACTACAGGGCTATAGTCATAAAAACAGCCTGGTACTGGCACAAAAACAGACCTGTTGACCAATGGAACAAAACCGAAGATCCAAATCTGGGCACAGACAATTTCAGCCATCTTATATTTGACAAGGGGGCCAAGAAGCCACAATGGAGAAAAGACATCTTGAGCAAGTGGTGTTGGCAAAACTGGATCACCACTTGTAGAAGAATGAAATTAAACCCCTACCTCTCACCCTGTACAAAAGTGAACTCTAGATGGATGAAAGACCTCAACGTGAAACCCCAAACTCTGAAGGTGATAGAAGAAAAAGTTGGCAGCAGACTACAAGAGATAGGCGTAGGAAAAGACTTCCTAAATCATACAGCAGCTGCACAAGAATTAAGGTCGACAATTGACACATGGGTCCTCATTAAACTCAAAAGCTTCTGTACATCAAAAGGAACATTCAAGGAAGTGAAGAGAAATCCCACAGAGTGGGAGGAAACCTTCACTGCAGATACATCTGACAAAGCATTGATTTCCAGAATATATAAACTACTCAAAAAACAAAGAAAAAAGAAAACAAATGACCCACAGTGCTTTCTTTTTGAAACTACATCATAGACTCCAAGCATTGTTCTTCCTGGGCCCCTTCCTGGATTTAAATGACTCAGGGTTTCAAAAAAAGGATGATTTAATCATGAAAGATGAGATTAGCTAGGGAGGAAAGGGCGTGCCCATTCCCTTATAAATTTGGGAGCTGAGAGAGAGAAATACCCTACCTGGAGAATGAAGGCCAGCTATCAGAAAGGAGCTTTTCTCTGGAACTGACCTCGAGCAAGAAGACCTTTACTGAGAGAGCAGCTCTGTGGTGTTCTTGGTCACACATTGGTGAAATTTCTGAAGGGCAGTGGAGATTACTGCCAGGCACAGCACGACCTCTATGCAGACAAGTGAACAGTAGAAATTCATTACTACTCCACCAAGAAGCCCCCATAAGAGTGGATAACCTGGACACAGATGTGTTGAATTGAAACCTGCAGAGCATTTGATAAGAGCTCAGACCTGGATGGGGTAAGCCTCAGCGCACTTCCTTTGTCTTGCCTCAGTATTCCTGGATTGAAGAATCGCTGCTTCTTGTCTGGAGGTTCATTTCCTTTCCCATTTCGCCCAACTTCATAACTCAAAGCACTGAGAATTTCAAGTGGACTATACTGAATATTGACGTAGACTTCAATCTTTTTTCCCATCATTTCTGTATCAGTTTTTTTATTCTATCATAATCATATTGAGCGTTTTTTAATTCTTTTCCTTTGTTTTTTTTTTAAACTAGATTAACATGTCTCGAATGAACCGCCCTGCTCCTGTGGAAGTCACATACAAGAACATGAGGTTCCTTATTACACACAATCCAACCAACACGACCTTCAACAAATTTATAGAGGAACTTAAGAAATATGGAGTTACCATAGTGGTAAGAGTATGTGAAGCAACTTATGACACTACTCTTGTGGAGAAAGAAGGCATTGGTGTCCTTGATTGGCCTTTTGATGACGGTGCCCCACCATCCAACCAGATTGTTGATGACTGGTTAAGTCTCCTGAAGATTAAGTTTCGTGAAGAACCTGGATGTTGCATTGCCGTCCATTGTGCTGCAGGCCTTGGGAGAGCTCCAGTGCTGGTTGCCCTGGCATTAATTGAAGGTGGAATGAAATATGAAGATGCAGTGCAATTCATAAGACAAAAGCAGCGTGGAGCTTTTAACAGCAAGCAACTTTTGTATCTGGAGAAGTACCGTCCTAAAATGCGGCTGCGCTTCAAGGATTCCAATGGTCATAGAAACAACTGTTGTATTCAATGAAATGGGGTGCCTGATGCCATGGCCCTGGAAGTGGAACTTCAGATGGGACCTTATTTGTTGACCATCATTAGCCAACATGTTGGCTTGGTGAATAAGTCTAATGAAGCTTCTACAGGAATATTGAGAACCAGTTTTACCAGGCCACTAGCTTGACAGAATTGCAGCCTCTGTGTTTGGGTTATGATTGACCTATTTGGACACTTCGCAAAAGATTTTTGCTGGTCAGCAATTAAAATGTGCTTATTATTTATACCAATTGACCTTTCCCAAAATCCTGTGCTATCGAGTTATGTCTTCAAATGTATTCCTGTGCCAGCATCTTATCAATAAATAAGAGAATCTCCCTCCTTCATACCAGTATGCATCAGGTTTGCTTTGATTTTTTTTCTTGTAACCAGGTGTGCTGGATAGCTTTTGTGTCAACTTGACACACCTGGGTTGAGGGAGCCTCGATTGGGCAATTGGCTCCATTGGATTGGCCTGTGGCCACATCTGTGGTGTATTGTCTTGATTGTTGAGCAGTGACAGTATAAGAAGGCAGGCTGGGCATGAGCCAGAGCACAAGCCAGGAGCAAGCCAGTGGACAGCATTCCTCCATGGCCTGTGCTTCAGCTCCTGCCTCCAGGTTCCTGCCCTGAGTTCTTACCTTGGGCTCCCTAAGTGATCAACTGTGACCCAGGAGATGTAAGCTGAATAAACCCTTTCCTCCCCAAGTTGGTGTCGGTCAGAGTGTTTTGTCACAGCAATGGAAGACAAACTAGGACAGAAATTGGTACCAGACGAGTGGGGTATTGCTGTGACAGACCTGACCTTGGTGTTTTGGGGAAGGATTGTGGAGGCGTTTGGAACTTTGGGCTGGGAAGATCATTGAATGCCTAAAGATTGTTGCTGTGGAGCTTGGAGCAGTTTTGCTGAAGGAGTTGTAGAAGATGGAGGCCTGGCTTGTGAAGTTTCTAGTTTCAAAGGAGAGCAGAGATCATCAGGACTGTGTAATCTGTGGGTTCTGGTCAGCTGGGGCTGTGGAGAATCAGCTGTAAGTAACAAGAGACCAGAACCTGAAGTGAAACTTTTGTGGTACTGGGGCAATTGATGCTGGTTAGCTGGGGCTGAAAAATCAGCTGTAAGTAACAAGAGACCAGCATCACTGAGGTGAAATCTTCTGGGGAGAATATCTTCAAGGTCAGCACACAGAAGCTGTGACCCAGAAAGGGCCTGAGCCTCCATCTCGAGCCAGAAGCCGGACTTGGTAACGTGTAAGAGTCTCCTATATGGTTCCGGTGTTGAAATTTGAGGGGGTCACAGAGAGCAGCCGAGGCTTGGCACTGTGAGAGGTCAGGAAAGACCATTGGTGGAAGTGCACCTCGGTTGCTGTGAAGACCCCAGGATTGCAGGGGTCATGGAGAGAAGCTGAGGCTTTGCACCAGGAGAGGTCAGAAGAGACCATTGGTGAAGGTGCTGCCTCAGTTTCAGTAGCGACCCCAGCTTTTTGGAGATGCCGGTACCCTGGGACGACCACCAAGAGCAGCGGTAGGTGTAGAATGGAGTCGGCCTGGGCCTGCGAGATGAGTGTGCCACGGACGGCAGAGTCGGAGAGGGGGAGCTGCCGAGACCCTTTGGAGCCCAGAAGATCGTGAGTGAATCCCAGGTGTCCAGCCTTGAGCTACTTGCTGGACTTAGGTTTTGTTTGAGAGTGCCTGATTCTTCCCTTTGAAATAAGACAGTACTTGTTTTGGATTTTACAGCAGCCCACAGTTAAGAGACTTTTAATAGACTGGACTTTTAAGTGTTTGGACATTTTAAGGACTGTGGGGCTTTTAAGGATGTACTGTCTTAGGTTGTGATTAGTGTTAACATCATACTTTGGGGATAAGAACTGGAAAGGTGGTTTAATAGTGATGTGTTTGTGTGTCAAGTTGACAAGGGGTCAATTGTGCTGGATAGCTTTGGTGTCAACTTGACACACCTGGGTTGAGGGAGCCTCGATTGGGCAATTGGCTCCATTGGATTGGCCTGTGGCCACATCTGTGGTGTATTGTCTTGATTGTTGAGCAGTGACAGTATAAGAAGGCAGGCTGGGCATGAGCCGAGAGCAAGCCAGTAGAGAGCAAGCCAGTGAACATCACTCCTCCATGGCCTGTGCTTCAGCTCCTGCCTCCAGGTTCCTGCCCTGAGCTCCTGCCTTGAGCTCCCTAAGTGATGATCTGTGACCTGGTAGATGTAAGCTGAATAAACCCTTTCCTCCCCAAGTTGGTGTTGGTCAGAGTGTTTTGTCACAGCAATGGAAGACAAACTACGACACCAGGTCTTACAAGGATTATTTAAGGTTTTTCTACATATTATGTGCTGTTATGGGAAACCTCCATTTTAAAATCTACATTGTTACAGAAGCACATAATCTTTTTTATTTAATTATTTTTAAATTTTTATTTATTTCTGTATGTGTATGAATGTACTGTCTACATGTAGGTTTGTGCACCCATGTCGTGCAATGCTGCGGAGGTCAGAAGAGGGCGTCGGATTCCCCTGGAACTGGAGTTCTCCTGGAATTGGAGTTTCAGACGGTTCTAGCTGCCATGTGGGTGCTGGGGATTGAACCCGGCTCCTCTGTAAGAGCGGTCGGTGCTCTTAACCATTAGGCTATCTCTCCAGCCCCCAGCACATAATCTTTAATAACGTCTCCAGACAAAAAGCCTTATAGTTAATTAATGTTTGTACTCAGAGGTGCACCTTAACAGGGAGGGGCTGAACAATGATTGGGAAGGACTATTAAATATTTTTAGTAAAATATTGCCTTTGTCTTGTGCAGAACATGTAGAAAATGCTCTTTAATTTAGCAACTATTTTTAAAAGTTAGAAATGCATTGTAGCTAAAAAATTCTTAATCAAAATTTCTGAATTTCTTGTACTTTTTTTTCCATACCTATCAGAAGTTGTTTTCCAACTTTTTGTTTGAATTATGAGTTTTCTCTCTTCTTTCCCTAACCTCTCTTGCAAAAAAAAAAAAGTGGGTTCTGCTAGCAAACTGAGCAGACATCTAATATTTTATATGCCTTTTGAGCTATGTGACTTAACAATTGGATACTTGATAGTTTGTTTTATTATGTACTCAATTAAATTGTGATGTGTATTAGTGTTAGTTCAACCATATAGTTATAGTGTCTGGGAATGTGTGGCTATAGTTGTCAGTGTTCACCAGCTTGTAAAAACTTAGTGTGAGAGCTTGAACATCTAAATAAATAATGAAATGCAAAAAAAAAGCTAAATCACTGGGCTTTGTGGCACACACCTTTAATCCTTTAATCCCAGCACTTCCAAGGCAGAGGCAGGGGGATCTCTGTGATTTCTAGGCCAGTGAGATCTACACAGAGAGTTACAGGACAGCCAGAGTACAGGGAGTACTTGTCTCAAAAAGCACCCCACCCCAAGAAAAAAACACAAAAACCCCCACCTAAATCAGGATGAGACTAATGTGCCTTTTAATTGGGAAACGAATAAACTGTGGCACTTCCATGAAATACAATAAAAATAATTTGGTTATTGAGCTGTAAAAAACAAGAGGAGCCTTGAATGCAAAGAAGTCATTCTGAAGAGGCTGTATGTTGCCTGATTCCAACTCCATGACAGTTTTGAAAATGCAAAACTATGAACAGTAAAAACATGAGTGGTTTTCAGGTTTGGAGGGATGAATGATAGGAGGAACAAATATGCATGGCACTGGGGATTTAGGGCAGGGAAACCAGTGTCTACTGTGATGTTGTAATAGTGGATCATGTGTCCCCGTGTACTCAGCAAAATGCAGAGAATGCGCAATACAAAAAGTGAGCACCAATTATGCTCTAGATTGTAGTTAATCGTAATACATCACTGACTGCTCTTGCAGAGGACTGGGGTTCGATTCCCAGCACCCACATTGTGGCTAAGAGCCACCTTTAGGGTGGGGTGTGGAGGCACACTCCTTTAATCCCAGCACTGGGGAGGCAGAGGCAGGTGGATCTCTGTGAGTTCAAGTCCAGCCTGGTCTACAAAGCAAGCTCCAGGCCAGCTGGGACTCAAAAAGGGAGACCCTGTCTCAAAAATACAAAACAAAACAAAACACTGCTTCAGAGAGAACCTGAAAAGTCTCCCAGAGACTCCTGGGTTAAATGTTTGGTCTTTAGCCAATGGAGCTACTGGGAGATGGTAGAACCTTTCAGAGGTGGGGTCTGGGAAGTCATCAGGTCGAGTTTTCCTTCTCTACTGCATCTAAGTCTAGATGAAAGAAAGAAAGAAAGAAAGAAAGAATCCGGATGTGGTAGCGCAGGGCTTTAATCTCAGCACTTGGGAAGCAGAGACTGGTGGATCTCTGTGAGTTCAAGACCAGCCTGGTCTACATAGTGAGCTCCAGGACAGCTGTGGCTACAGGGAGACCTGTCTGGAAAAAAAAAATATGTAAATAAATAAAATCCAGACATGAGGCCTCTGGGCCTTTTTTGCTATGTGTCATGCCATCATGTGCCGTGACAGGGCCACAAGGATGGGGTCAATGATCATGGGCTTAAAACCCCCAAACCGTAAACCCAAATGGACTTTTGTTCTTCTTATGTTGATTTAGCTCAGGTATCTGTTACAGGCATGGAGATATGACTCACACAAATATATAACAGATTCTGTCAGGACTTAGTCTTCAGCATTAATACTGCATTCATGACAAATTTTACTATGTGATCAAAACTTATGCTTTTTTTGCTATTTAGTCAAATGAGCTCAAAATTCTGTCAACAAAAAAAACCCGTGTAAGGATAATTATAGCAAATGTATTAAAAATAGCTAAATCGAGAACTTTAATCCCAGCACTGGAGAAGTAGAAGTAGGCAGATCTCTGTGAGTTCAAGTCCAGCCTGGTGTACATAGTTTCTAGACAGCTGGAGTTATAGAGAGATCCTTTCTCAAAAAAACACACATAGAAAAAAAGAAACTTTCAACCTGATTAGTGGGGATCACAGCAAATAATCCACAATGCTTTCTTTTTGAATCTACATCATAGACTCCAAGCATTGTTCTTCCTGGGTCCCTTCCTGGATTTAAATGACTCAGGGTTTGAAAAAAAAAAGGGATGATTTAATCATCAAAGATGATGAGATTAGCTAGGGAGGAAAGGGCGTGCCCATTCCCTTATAAATTTGGGAGCTGGCAGAGAGGAGCAGCCTACTTGGAGAGTGAAGGCCAGCTATCAGAAAGGAGCTTGTCTCTGGAACTGACCTCGAGCAAGAAGACCTTTACTGAGAGAGCAGCTCTGTGGTGTTCTTGGTCACACATTGGTGGAGTTTCTGAAGGGCAGTGGAGATTACTGCCAGGCACAGCACGACCTCTATGAGGACAAGCGAACTGTAGAAATTCATTACTACTCCACCAAGAAGCCCCCATAAGAGTGGATAACCTGGACACAGACGTGTTGAATTGAAACCTGCAGAGCATTTGACAAGAGCTCAGACCTGGATGGGGTAAGCCTCAGCGCACTTCCTTTGTCTTGCCTCAGTGTTCCTGGATTGAAGAATCGCTGCTTCTTGTCAGGAGGTTCATTTCCTTTCCCATTTTGCCCAACTTCATAACTCAAAGCACTGAGAATTTCAAGTGGAGTATACTGAACATTGATGTAGACTTCAATCTTTTTTTCCCATCATTTCTGTATCAGTTTTTTTATTCTTTCATAATCATATTGAGCGTTTTTTTTATTCTTTTCCTTTTTTTTTTTTAAACTAGATTAACATGTCTCGAATGAACCGCCCTGCTCCTGTGGAAGTCACATACAAGAACATGAGGTTCCTTATTACACACAATCCAACCCACGCAACCTTCAACAAATTTATAGAGGAACTTAAGAAATATGGAGTTACCACAATGGTAAGAGTATGTGAAGCAACTTATGACACTACTCTTGTGGAGAAAGAAGGCATTTGTGTTCTTGATTGGCCTTTTGATGACGGTGCCCCACCATCCAACCAGATTGTTGATGACTGGTTAAGTCTCCTGAAGATTAAGTTTCGTGAAGAACCTGGTTGTTGCATTGCCGTCCATTGTGCTGCAGGCCTTGGGAGAGCTCCAGTGCTGGTTGCCCTGGCATTAATTGAAGGTGGAATGAAATATGAAGATGCAGTGCAATTCATAAGACAAAAGCAGCGTGGGGGTTTTAACAGCAAGCAACTTTTGTATCTGGAGAAGTACCGTCCTAAAATGCGGCTGCGCTTCAAGGATTCCAATGGTCATAGAAACAACTGTTGTATTCAATGAAATGGGGTGCCTGATGCCATGGCCTTGGAAGTGGAACTTCAGATGGGACCTCATTTGTTGACCATCATTAGCCAACACGTGGGCTTGGTGAATAAGTCTAATGAAGCTTCTACAGGAATATTGAGAACCAGTTTTACCAGGCCACTAGCTTGACAGAATTGCAGCCTCTATGTTTGGGTTATGATTGACCTATTTGGACACTTAGTAAAAGATCTTTGCTGGTCAGCAATTAAAATGTGCTTATTATTTCTACCAATTGACCTTTCCTAAAATCCTGTGCTATTGAGTTATGTCTTCAAATGTATTCCTGTGCCGGAATCTTATCAATAAATAAGGGAATCTCCCACCTTCATACCAGTATGCATCAGGTTTGCTTTGATTTTTTTTTTCTTGTAACCAGGTCTTACAGGGATTATTTCATGTTTTTCTATGTATTCTGTGCTGTTATGGGAAACCTTCCTTTTTAAAATCTACATTGTTGCAGAAGCACCTAATCTTTAATAAGGTCTCCAGTCAAAAAGCCTTATAGTTAATTAATGTACTCAGAGGTGCAGCTTAACAGGGAGGGGCTGAACAAAGATTGGGAAGGGCTATTAAATATTTTTAGTAAAATATTTCCTTTGTCTTGGGCAGAAAATGTAGAAAATGTTCTTTAGGGGCTGGAGAGATAGCGTAGCAGTTAAGAGTACCAACGGCTCTTGCAGAGGACCCGGGTTTGATCCTTAGCACTCACACGGTGGCTGAGAACTGTCTGTAACTCCAATTCCAGGAGAACTCCAGTTCCAGGGGAATCTGAGACCCTTTTCTGACCTCCGCAGCAATTGCACGACACGGATGCACAAACCTACATGCAGAAAGTACATTCATACACATCCAAAAATGAATAAAATTAAAAAAAAAAGAAAATGCTCTTTGATTTAGCAACTATTTTTAAAAGTTAGAAATGCAGGGGCTGGAGAGATGGCCTAGTAGTTGAGAGCGCCGACTTTTCTTGCAGAGGACCCCGGGTTCGATTCCCAGCACCCACATGGCGGCTGAGAACCGTCTGTCACTCCAATTCCAGGAGAACTCCAGTGCCAGGGGAATCTGAGACCCTCTTCTGACCTCCTCGGCATTGCACGATACGGGTCCACAGGCCTGCATGCAGACAGTACATTCATACACATAGAAGAATAAATAAAAATTAAAAAAAAGTTAGAAATGCATTATAGCTAAACAATTAATCAAAATTTCTAAAATTCTTGTACTTTTTTTTCATACCTATCAGAAGTTGTTTTCCAACTTTTTGTATGAATTATGATTTTTCACCCTTCTTTCCTTAACCTTTCTTGCAAAAAAAAAAAAAAGTGGGTTCTGCTAACAAACTGAGCAGACATCTAACATTTTATATGCCTTTTGAGCTATGTAACTTAATAATTGGATACTTGATAATTTGTTTTATTATGTACTCAAATGGTGATAATTTGTTTTATTATGTACTCAATTAAATGGTATTAATGTTAGTTCAACCATATATTTATAGTGTCTGTGAATGTGCGGCTATAGTTCTGTGGGAGAATTAACTTGTCAGTGTTCACCAGCTTGTAAAAACTTAGTGTGAGAGCTTGAACATCTAAATAAATAATGAAATACAAAAAAAAATAGCTAAATCACTGGGAATGGTGGCACACACCTTTAATCCCAGCACTTTGGCAGAGGCAGGAGGATCTCTGTGATTTCAAGACCAGCCTGGTCTACACAGGGAGTTCCAGGACAGCCAGAGTACAGGGAGACCTTATCTCAAAAACCACCCCTCCCCCCCCCCGAAACAAAACAAAAACCCCACCTAAATCTGGATGAGAACAATATGCCTTTTAATAGGGAAAAGAATAAATTGTGGCACTTCCATAAAATACAATAAATATAATTTTGTTATTGAGCTGTAAAAAACAAGAGGAGCCTTGAATGCAAAGAAGTCAGTCTGAAGAGGCTGTATGTTGCATGACTCCAACTCCATGACAGTTTTGAAAATGCAAAACTACTTGGGAGGTAGAGGCAGGCGGATCTTTGTGAGTTCAAGGCCAGCCTGGTCTACAGAGTGAGTTACAGGCCAGCTGGGGCTACAGGGAGACCCTGTCTCGAAAAGACAAAAGATAAAAAAAAAGCCCAGTGATTTAGCTTTTTTTGTTTTGCATTTCATTATTTATTAGTGTTCAAGCTCTCACACTAAGTTTTTACAAGTTGGTGAACACTGACAAATTAATTCTCCACAGAACTATAGCCACACATTCCCAGACACTATAACTATATGGTTGAACTAACACTAATACACATCACAATTTAATTGAGTACATAATAAAACAAACTATCAAGTATCCAATTGTTAAGTCACATAGCTCAAAAGGCATAAGAAATATTAGATGTCTGTCAGTTTTGGCTTTAGCAGAAACCCACTTTTTTTTTTTTTGCAAGGAGAGAGAATTAGGGAAAAAGAGGAGAAAACTCATAATTCAAACAAAAAGTTTGGAAAACAACTCGATAGGTCTGGAAAAAAAAGTACACAGAATTCAGAAATTTTGATTAAGAATTTTTTAGCTACAATGCATTTCTAACTTTTGAAAAATAAGTTTTGCTAATAAAGAGCATTGTCTACATGTTCTCACAAGACAAAGGCAATATTTTACTAAAATATTTAATATCCTTCCAATCATGTTCAGCACACCTCCCTGTTATAGTGCACCTCTGAGTACAAACATTAAATTAACTATAAGAGCTTTTTGTCTGGAGACGTTATTAAAGATTATGTGCTGGGGCTGGAGAGAGATAAGCCTAATGGTTAAGAGGCAACCGGACCGCTCTTACAGAGGAGGAGCCGGGTTCAATCCCGCACACTCACATGGCAGCTAGAAAACGGTCTAACTCCAAGTTCCAGGAGAAACTCTCAGTCTTTCCAGGGGAGTCCGACGCCCCTTCTGACCTCCGCAGCTTGCACGACTGGGTCACAAACCTACATGTAGACAGTAAATTCATAACACATACAGAATAATAAAAAATTTAAAAATATTAATAAAAAGATTCATTGGCTTCTGTAACAATGTGATTTAAATGGGGTTTTCCCATAAAAGCACAAAATGGAGAAAAACTTAAATAATCTTGTAAGACCTGGTGTCGTAGTTTGTCTTCCATTGCTGTTGACAAAACACTCTGACCAAAACACCAACTTGGGGAAGAAAGGGGTTATTCAACTTAACATCTACAATGTCACAGATCATCAATTAGGGAGCTCAAGGCAGGAGCTCAGGGAAGGAACCTGAGGCAGGAGCTANTTTGTGGCACACACCTTTAATCCTTTAATCCCAGCACTTCCAAGGCAGAGGCAGGGGGATCTCTGTGATTTCTAGGCCAGTGAGATCTACACAGAGAGTTACAGGACAGCCAGAGTACAGGGAGTACTTGTCTCAAAAAGCACCCCACCCCAAGAAAAAAACACAAAAACCCCCACCTAAATCAGGATGAGACTAATGTGCCTTTTAATTGGGAAACGAATAAACTGTGGCACTTCCATGAAATACAATAAAAATAATTTGGTTATTGAGCTGTAAAAAACAAGAGGAGCCTTGAATGCAAAGAAGTCATTCTGAAGAGGCTGTATGTTGCCTGATTCCAACTCCATGACAGTTTTGAAAATGCAAAACTATGAACAGTAAAAACATGAGTGGTTTTCAGGTTTGGAGGGATGAATGATAGGAGGAACAAATATGCATGGCACTGGGGATTTAGGGCAGGGAAACCAGTGTCTACTGTGATGTTGTAATAGTGGATCATGTGTCCCCGTGTACTCAGCAAAATGCAGAGAATGCGCAATACAAAAAGTGAGCACCAATTATGCTCTAGATTGTAGTTAATCGTAATACATCACTGACTGCTCTTGCAGAGGACTGGGGTTCGATTCCCAGCACCCACATTGTGGCTAAGAGCCACCTTTAGGGTGGGGTGTGGAGGCACACTCCTTTAATCCCAGCACTGGGGAGGCAGAGGCAGGTGGATCTCTGTGAGTTCAAGTCCAGCCTGGTCTACAAAGCAAGCTCCAGGCCAGCTGGGACTCAAAAAGGGAGACCCTGTCTCAAAAATACAAAACAAAACAAAACACTGCTTCAGAGAGAACCTGAAAAGTCTCCCAGAGACTCCTGGGTTAAATGTTTGGTCTTTAGCCAATGGAGCTACTGGGAGATGGTAGAACCTTTCAGAGGTGGGGTCTGGGAAGTCATCAGGTCGAGTTTTCCTTCTCTACTGCATCTAAGTCTAGATGAAAGAAAGAAAGAAAGAAAGAAAGAATCCGGATGTGGTAGCGCAGGGCTTTAATCTCAGCACTTGGGAAGCAGAGACTGGTGGATCTCTGTGAGTTCAAGACCAGCCTGGTCTACATAGTGAGCTCCAGGACAGCTGTGGCTACAGGGAGACCTGTCTGGAAAAAAAAAATATGTAAATAAATAAAATCCAGACATGAGGCCTCTGGGCCTTTTTTGCTATGTGTCATGCCATCATGTGCCGTGACAGGGCCACAAGGATGGGGTCAATGATCATGGGCTTAAAACCCCCAAACCGTAAACCCAAATGGACTTTTGTTCTTCTTATGTTGATTTAGCTCAGGTATCTGTTACAGGCATGGAGATATGACTCACACAAATATATAACAGATTCTGTCAGGACTTAGTCTTCAGCATTAATACTGCATTCATGACAAATTTTACTATGTGATCAAAACTTATGCTTTTTTTGCTATTTAGTCAAATGAGCTCAAAATTCTGTCAACAAAAAAAACCCGTGTAAGGATAATTATAGCAAATGTATTAAAAATAGCTAAATCGAGAACTTTAATCCCAGCACTGGAGAAGTAGAAGTAGGCAGATCTCTGTGAGTTCAAGTCCAGCCTGGTGTACATAGTTTCTAGACAGCTGGAGTTATAGAGAGATCCTTTCTCAAAAAAACACACATAGAAAAAAAGAAACTTTCAACCTGATTAGTGGGGATCACAGCAAATAATCCACAATGCTTTCTTTTTGAATCTACATCATAGACTCCAAGCATTGTTCTTCCTGGGTCCCTTCCTGGATTTAAATGACTCAGGGTTTGAAAAAAAAAAGGGATGATTTAATCATCAAAGATGATGAGATTAGCTAGGGAGGAAAGGGCGTGCCCATTCCCTTATAAATTTGGGAGCTGGCAGAGAGGAGCAGCCTACTTGGAGAGTGAAGGCCAGCTATCAGAAAGGAGCTTGTCTCTGGAACTGACCTCGAGCAAGAAGACCTTTACTGAGAGAGCAGCTCTGTGGTGTTCTTGGTCACACATTGGTGGAGTTTCTGAAGGGCAGTGGAGATTACTGCCAGGCACAGCACGACCTCTATGAGGACAAGCGAACTGTAGAAATTCATTACTACTCCACCAAGAAGCCCCCATAAGAGTGGATAACCTGGACACAGACGTGTTGAATTGAAACCTGCAGAGCATTTGACAAGAGCTCAGACCTGGATGGGGTAAGCCTCAGCGCACTTCCTTTGTCTTGCCTCAGTGTTCCTGGATTGAAGAATCGCTGCTTCTTGTCAGGAGGTTCATTTCCTTTCCCATTTTGCCCAACTTCATAACTCAAAGCACTGAGAATTTCAAGTGGAGTATACTGAACATTGATGTAGACTTCAATCTTTTTTTCCCATCATTTCTGTATCAGTTTTTTTATTCTTTCATAATCATATTGAGCGTTTTTTTTATTCTTTTCCTTTTTTTTTTTTAAACTAGATTAACATGTCTCGAATGAACCGCCCTGCTCCTGTGGAAGTCACATACAAGAACATGAGGTTCCTTATTACACACAATCCAACCCACGCAACCTTCAACAAATTTATAGAGGAACTTAAGAAATATGGAGTTACCACAATGGTAAGAGTATGTGAAGCAACTTATGACACTACTCTTGTGGAGAAAGAAGGCATTCGTGTTCTTGATTGGCCTTTTGATGATGGTGCCCCACCATCCAACCAGATTGTTGATGACTGGTTAAGTCTCCTGAAGATTAAGTTTCGTGAAGAACCTGGTTGTTGCATTGCCGTCCATTGTGCTGCAGGCCTTGGGAGAGCTCCAGTGCTGGTCGCCCTGGCATTAATTGAAGGTGGAATGAAATATGAAGATGCAGTGCAATTCATAAGACAAAAGCGGCGTGGAGCTTTTAACAGCAAGCAACTTTTGTATCTGGAGAAGTACCGTCCTAAAATGCGGCTGCGCTTCAAGGATT
Source organism: Rhizomys pruinosus (assembly GCA_009823505.1). Classification (NCBI taxonomy): domain Eukaryota; kingdom Metazoa; phylum Chordata; class Mammalia; order Rodentia; family Spalacidae; genus Rhizomys; species Rhizomys pruinosus. The sequence continues at coordinate 130,906 of VZQC01010672.1, read as the reverse complement.
CCAATGGTCATAGAAACTACTGCTGTATTCAATGAACTGGGGTGCCTGATGCCATGGCCTTGGAAGTGGAACTTCAGATGGGACCTCATTTGTTGACCATCATTAGACAACACGTGGGCTTGGTGAATAAGTCTAATGAAGCTTCTACAGGAATATTGAGAACCAGTTTTACCAGGCCACAAGCTTGACAGAATTGCAGCCTCTATATTTGGGTTATGATTGACTTATTTGGACACTTAGCAAAAGATCTTTGCTGGTCAGCAATTAAAATGTGCTCAGTATTTATACCAATTGACCTTTCCCCAAATCATGTACTATTGAGTTATGTCTTCAAATGTATTCCTGTGCCAGCACCTTATCAATAAATAAGGGAATCTCCCACCTTCATACCAGTATGCATCAGGTTTGCTTTGATTTTTTTTTTAACCAGGTCTTACAGGGATTATTTCATGTTTTTCTATGTATTCTGTGCTGTTAAGGGAAACCTCCATTTTTAAAATCTACATTGTTACAGAAGGACCTAATCTTTAATAATGTCTCCAGACAAAAAGCCTTATAGTTAATTAATGTTTGTACTCAGAGGTGCAGCTTAACAGGGAGGGGCTGAACAAAGATTGGGAAGGACTATTAAATATTTTTAGTAAAATATTGCCTTTGTCTTGTGCAGAACATGTAGAAAATGCTCTTTATTTATTTATTTATTTATTTATTTATTTATTTATTTATTTTTTTAGTCTTTTCGAGACAGGGTCTCCTTGTAGCCCCAGCTGTCCTGGAACTCGCTCTGTAGACCAGGCTGGCCTTGAACTCACAAAGATCCACCTGCCTCTGCCTCCCAAGTGCTAGGATTAAAGTCGTGCGCCACCACGCCCAGCTGAAAATGCTCTTTAATTTAGCAAATATTTTTAAAAGTTAGAAATGCGTTTTATCTAAACAATTCTTAATCAATATTTCTGAAATTGTTGTACTTTTTTTCATAACTATCAGAAGTTGTTTTCCAAATTTTTGTTTGAATTATGATTTTTCTCCCTTCTTTCCCTAACCTCAATTGCAAAAAAAAAGTGGGTTCTTCTAACAAACTGAGCAGTCATCTAATATTTTATATGCCTTTTGAGCTATGTAACTTAATAATTGGATACTTGATAATTTGTTTTATTATGTACTCAATTATTTGGTGATGTGTATTAATGTTAGTTCAACCATATATTTATAGTGTCTGGGAATGTTTGGCTATAGTTCTGTGGGAGAATTAATTTGTCAGTGTTCACCAGCTTGTAAAAACTTAGTGTGAGAGCTTGAACATCTAAATAAATAATGAAATGCAAAAAATAAATAGCTAAATGGCTGGGCATGGTGGCACATATGTTTAATCCCAGCACTTCCAAGGCAGAGGCAGAAGGATCTCTGTGATTTCAAGGCCAGCCTGGTCTACACACGGAGTTCCAGGACAGCCAGAGTACAGGGAGACCTTGTCTCAGAAAGCACTCCTCCCCCAAAAAACAAAACAAAAATCCCACCTAAATCTGGATGAGACCAATGTGCCTTTTAATAGGGAAACGAATAAACTGTGGCACTTCCATAAAATACAATAAAAATAGTTTTGTTGTGGCTGGAGAGATGGCCTAGTGGTTAAGAGGGCCGACCGCTCTTACAGAGGACCCAGGTTCAATCCCCAGCACTCACATGGCAGCCGAGAACTGTCTGAAACTCCAATTCCAGGAGAACTCTAGTTCCAGGGGAATCCGAGACCCTCTTCTGACCTCTGCAGCATTGCACAACATGGGTGCACAAACTTGCATGCAGACAGTACATTCATACACATATAGAAATAAATAAAATTAAAAAATATAATTTTGTTATGGAGCCGTAAAAACAAGAGGAGCCTTGAATACAAAGAAGTCAGTCTGAAGAGGCTGTATGTTGCATGATTCCAACTCCATGACAGTTTTGAAAATGCAAAACTACTTGGGAGGTAGAGGCAGGCGGATCGTGAGTTCAAGGCCAGCCTGGTCTACAGAGTGAGTTCCAGGTCAGCTGGGGCTACAGGGAGACCCTGTCTCGAAAAGACAAAAGAAAAAAAAAAAAAGAAAACGCAAAACTATGAACAGTAAAAACGTGTGGTTTGAAGGTTTGGAGGGATGAATGATAGGAGGAACAAATATGCATGGCACTGGCAATTGAGGGCAGGGAAACCAGTGTCTACTGTGATGTTGTAATAGTGGATCATGTGTCCCCGTGTACTCAGCAAAATGCAGAGAATGCGCAACAAAAAAAGTGAGCACCAAGCATGCTCTGGATTTTAGTTCATCATAATATATCACTGCTTTAGGAGTTGTAACAAATGTACCAAACAAACGCAATAACATTAATGATGGAGACTGGAGAGGTCAGAGATAAATGGGAATTTTCTCTACTTTCTTTTTTTCTATAAATTAAAAACCATCCCCCAAATGTCTATTAATTAACAAATTCAAAATAAAATAATTTCTTTTATGATTTGGACACATGGTATCACACAGTTAGAAAAGCTTTTCTACCCAAAATACAGTTCTTTAGTTTTTTAGTGACGTCACCTCTTTTTTTTTTTTTTTTTTTTTTTTGAGACAGGGTCTCCCTTTAGTTCCAGGTGGCCTGGAGCTGGCTTTGTAGACCAGGCTGGCCTTGAACTCACAGAGATCTGCCTGCCTTTGCCTCCCTAGTGCTGGGATTAAAGGATTATGCCACCAAGCCTCGCTGTGACATCATCTTTGATATTATATTCAATAAAATTTTAGATACACAGAAAAATTTCAAAGATATTGCAGATACTTGACACATATTTCATATAAGTTACCTCTAATAATGACATTATTATTATTTTTTTATTTTCGAGACAGGGTTTCCCTGTAGCCCCAGCTGTCCTGGAACTCGCTCTATAGACCAGGCTGGCCTGGAACTCACAAAGATCGGCCTGCCTCTGCCTCCTCAGTGCTAGGATTAAAGGCATGTGCCATCACACCCAGCAATGACTATTATTATTATGGACAGGGTCTCTCCCTCTGTCACCAGCTGACCTAGAACTTCCTATGGATACAAGCTGGTCTCCTCTGCTATCTGAGGGCTGGGATTAAAGACATATGCCTCAGTGCCTGGATGTACTTGTATTACTAACAATTTATGTTACTATGCTGTATTTGTTATAACTAATGAACCAACATACCGATATATTATTCACTAAAGCTTATACTTTACTCAGTTTCCTTAGTTTTTATTGCTTTTCTTGGTTTTAGGAGCTTACCACCATTTTACATTTTATTTATTTGCCATGTCTTCTTAGGCTTCTCTATGATAGTTCTTTGCTGTTTTGGTTTTGATGACCTTCACAATTTTATGAAACATTTCTGTGGGTCAATATTGGTGTGATGTTCATCTCATGGTGAGTCTGGGATTGTAGCAATGGGAAGGAAGCTGATAAAATAAAGTGTCATTTTCATGTATTATATCAAAGGTACATATTATTAACAATGTATCACTTTTTGATATTTGATCATGTGAATTTTGCTGTTGACACTGGGTAGGATTTGTCAGGTTTCAAGGTTTGAGAACTTTGAAACCTTATAGACATATCCCAGTCTTGCTATGCTGCATACTTTCCTATAGAAAAAGAAATGTCATAGCTCAAAGTAAATCAGTGTGGATGGGGTCCACCTACCTGACAACAAATTAGCTACTAAAACTGGAGTTCTGCCACTTGGGAGATTTGTTTCTTCTTTGTTATTTACAAAAGTATATGACTATTTACTCTGCACTTTGGGGTGTAATTCAATACTATTTCATCTCTCAAACCATTCCAGTTTGGCCACTGAGAGCTCTTTCAGCTGGCTTCCAAGTCCTTTTTGACTTCTTCCATCATAATGGGTTTATATTCTCTTTCCTTTTTGACTTTCAGGGATTAGACAGGGTCTCTTTAGGTATCCCTAGTTGGAGTTGAATTCATGAGCATCTGTTGCCCTGGTGCCAGAATGCCAGGCATGTGCCATTATACTTGGCTATATTTTCTGTTTGAGTATTATATTTTGGAACCTCAAGATGCTTTATACTATAAACTTAATCCTAATCCTACAATTACCCAGTTCTTTTTATCAAGAAAGGTATTAGAAGGCAAGGTCTGGGCCCTGGATCATTGCTATTGGGTCCTCTCATTAGACATAGCAAGAAAATACATGTGCTTAGCTTCTTTTTTTTTTTTTTTTT
>VZQC01010672.1:97932-125738 GCA_009823505.1 Rhizomys pruinosus | reverse complement strand
GGGTATGGGGGGACTCTGTTTTTTTTTTTTTTAATTTTTTTTTTTTATTAATTTTATTTATTTCTGTATGTGTATGAATGTACTGTCTGCATGCAAGTCTGTTTACCCGTGTCGTGCAATGCCGCGGAGGTCAGAAGAGAGTGTCGGATTCCCCTGGAGCTGGAGTTCTCCTGGAACTGGAGTTTCAGACGGTTCTCGGCCGCCATGTGGGAGCTGGGGATCGAACCCGGGTCCTCTGTAAGAGCGGTCGGCGCTCTTAACTGCTAGGCCATCTCTCTAGCCCCTAGAATTAGTATTTCTTTAGGAAGCAAAGAACAAACCTTCTTTAATTGAGGCCTCTTTTGTTTGCATTACTTTTAATATACTGTTAGTCTTTTCCAATTGAATATTAAGGAGATTGTTCTTTCCATGGGTTTCTATCATTTTCTGCAGGAGAAATTGAAAATATATTATTACAAAATCAAAACCACTATTTTGATTCTTTTGCTAAGACTATGAAGACTAAGGAGGCATAAACCATTTAATATCTGAAACTCTAAGAATTGAATCTATATCTGAGTATGGTGGTGCATGCCTTTAATCCCAGCACTTGGGAGGCAGAGGCAGGTGGATCTCTGTGAGTTCAAGGCCAGTGTGGCTACAAGAGACCCTGTCTCAAAAAGACAAAAAAAAAAGTATTGAATCTATAATAGAATTTTAAACAAACCAACTTCCATATCTTTGACAGTAACATGGTAGGACTGAGAATGCAGGTCAGAGGCAAAGTGCTGGCCTAACATTCATGAGGCCCTCTGGGTTAAGTTAGACACACATGAGCACACACACACACACACACACACACACACACACACACACAGTGGGGAGGGGTGCATAGGGAATTATTAAGAGACTAACCATTATGAACAAGAAATAACATGTGACCTAACTTGAGCTTTCTTTCAATTACTCAACCTTCAGTTCCATAGCTAATCACAGGCATCTATGAAGCAGAATGGTAGATGACTGTAATCTTTCAGCCACTCTGGAAGCTGATGCAGGAAGGTCTCTTGAGCCCAAGAGTTTATGTCTAGCCAGGATACTATAGTGAAGCTTTGTCTCAAAAGCTCTAAACTCAAACAAATTACTACAATACAAAGCAATTCCTGTACTTGTTTTCAAAGTATTTTGTTCTCCTACTTATTTTGCTCCACACTTAAATGCTCCACTTAGCACTGTTATTTGGGAGATCATATCATAAATCACAGATCCACCTTTCTTTTTAACAGCTGCACTGGGTATCATTTTTGAATATGGTATTGTAGAAAATTTTGCTATTTCTATTACAGACTATAAATTAGTATGTTAAATATGTTTCTTTGTAAACAATATAAGCAATTTCTTCTTATTCTTCCAGTAGGTTCACAAATCGCCAATTCATTACCAGTCCTGTGCTTTCTCTACCCCTACTCACTTCTCTAATTTTACATCTATCAAGCAAGTGACATTATAGTATTGCATCTGTACTACCATTTATGTATCTCTAAGAGATAAGACTCCAAATATCAGAATGCCATTATCGAATTAAAAAATGGGCAATTATTTTTTGTTTAAAATGCTGTTTTTGTGATAATAGATTTTCAAATTAACCCCCAAACATATTAAACTGATCCCTTTCTCAAAACAGTACTTATTTCTTTTCTCTGTTACTATGATACTCTCTGGGCTACGAAAACCCAAGTTTGAGGCATATCAGAAAGAAAAAAGAATAGACAGGATAGGAGAAAACTCAGTACATATTTACAATACATTATAATTATAATACATTATAATTAACTATCATGGTAGGAGACTGAAAGGTGAAACTCCTTTTCTTCTCATTAAAACTCTTTCTGAGTTTAAGGGCATATGGGCCTCCTGAGCATTCAGGTGTATATGGTCCCTTCAACTCTGGCAAAACTACATGAATTATTTGTTCCTTTGCCCTAGGAACATTTTGATATATTAGCATGAATCGAAATGAGACAGGGCATTTCAGAAGAGGGGTGGAAAGAATGCACGAGCCAGAGGATGGGAAAGTGTGCTGTGAAACGCTGACTTCAGGACATGATGGCTGTGGTACTCGGGTGCCTGCACAAGATCAACATCCCTGAATGGATGGGGGTGGGCTTCTATCTCTAACGGAGAAGTCGCTGCTTATTTGGGACAAGGGGAACAATTTTTTTCCAGGACGTGGATGCTGGTAGGTTGACCATGTTCTCATAGATGGCTCCACATTCATGCACAGGCAGACAGTGTTAATTGGACTCACTTGGTATCAAAAGCAAAGAAGAAGGAGGAAGAGGATGAAGTCGTACTGTACTAGGAGGAGTCCAGTGAAACAATCATGATACACTGTGCATGTATGTGAAATTATCAAAATGATTATGGTATACTGTGTATGTATATGAAAACTATCAAAGAATAAATAAAAATTACTCTGAAAATTTAGGTTTTAAAAACACAGAAAGGGTTTAACAAAACGCATTTTCATTATTTGTATCTGGTTCAGTTTTCTGATCATTTTCCTTTCTTCCCAGTTTCTCCCAGTAATAAGGTCTTCTCTATTTTCCCTACAGTCATTTGCTTTTGGATGTATCTTTCCATACCTTTTCTATCTGTGAGAAGTCATTTATAAGTTTGTCAAGATTCACACTGCTTATCTTTTTTCTACTTTCTTCACTGCTTTGATCCATGTCTGAAATGATGAAGAGTAGGCAACATTAAGCAGAGATCTACAGCATCAGTACCCTGGTCATAATTCAGACACTTCTGCACTGCTTCTACCTACTTGAGACCCATTTTACTTGGGCGAATATCTGTTATACTCAATATTAGCAACAGCCAAAAATACTAAATTTTCTCCACTTCTGACCACAGCAGCCATGTTTGCTCTAAATAGATCTAAAATCCATGTAGTTATATGTGTTAGGGCTGGGCTTCCCACAATCCCAAAGGACACAGACGCCCACTTCCTCCAGAGGCTGTCCATCTTCTGACCACTTCCTCTGTACCTGAGGCCCTGCTCCATGGTTCTAAGTGGGTGGGCCCCAGGAGCCATCTAAGTCTCTCTGCCATTCTGCTCTGCAGGCGGCCCCTGCTGGAAATCCCACATGGAAGTAAATTGTGTTCCTGGCGTGACTTAAGCCTCATGTGCCTTTTTATCTGGGGGTGCATGTCCCTTTTTATAACCTAATAATATGTATATGTACAAAGCATTTGCCCCTAACAGTGAAACATGACAGTGTTTCTCTCATGTCAAACAAGTTCTGGAAACGGCTTAATCAATCAACTCAATTCTTTCAATATTACCTCTGGGTTCAGAGAATGATTTTTTTCTGCCTTCTCAAATTTACCAGTAACTGGAATTCTCTCAATCACATTTAGATGAAAATTTATTTTATAATATGTTTTTTTAATTATTTTTTTATTAATTTTATTTCTTTCTGTATGTGTATGAATGTACTGTCTGCATGCAAGTTTGTGCACCCGTGTTGTGCAATGCCGCGGAGGTCAGAAGAGGGTGTCGGATTCCCCTGGAACTGGAGTTCTCCTGGAATTGGAGTTTCAGACAGTTCTCGGCCGCCATGTGGGTGCTGGGGATCGAACCCCGGTCCTGTGCAAGAGCGGTCGGCGCTCTTAACCGCTAGGCCATCTCTCCAGCCCCTATAATATGTATTAAATAGGAAGTTTGCCCAGGATGAAATATAATTAAAAAATAGAAGTAAAGACCAGGAATGGTTTATAAAACATAAAAAATGTTCTACAGTCTATAAAATTCTTACAGTTCTGCTATGAATTTGGCTATGATTTCTTAATGGCCAGACTAAACACATTCATAGACTCAGTTAATTTTCCTTGTGAAAAAGGAAAATATACAAGTTTCCCCAGGGAAACCTAACATTGATGTGATGGCCCCACTGGCTTGTCTTCTGACCACCGTGTGTGTGTGTGTGTGTGTGTGTGTGTGTGTGTGTGTGTGTGTATGGAGAAACTGAGTACTCCTGACTGTTCCCGAGGCTTCGGTTGAGCTTGGTCTCCAGTGCTTGATTTGACCCCTGAAATAGCTCTCCATTCATCCTATCCATCTATGTATTCACTCATCCACCTGGACCTGGTGCACGCTGGCCTCTAAGATTCTAAGTCTTTGCTGCTTATCCCGACTCTATAATCCTTCTGCTCAATTCTGCGTAGCTCACTGTGTTTCCTTAAATCTAAGCACACACAGTAATTCTCTGCATCTGTATCATCTCTCTGCCTGAATAAAGCCCATTTGAACTCTGCTATGACATCTTTAACCCTTCTGGACCCATTCTATAACCACACGCATACATTTATATAGATTTAATTACTATGTGAAGCATGACATATGATCTCAGAATTAAATATTGGTAATTAAGATTGGAACAAAAGGTGCTAGTGTTAAAGGTCAGTCAATAAAATGCTTTCTTGGAAACATGAGGACTTGAGTTTGAGTCCAAGGCCATGTAAAATGAGATTGGATGTGGTGGCCTGCACTTCTAATCCCGGTGCTGGGGAGGAAGAGACAGATCCTTGAGGCTTGCCAGCCAGCCAACCCTATTTGTATAAGCTCCATATGCCTATGAGAACCTAGCTCAAAACCAAGAGGGATAGTGACTGAGGAACAGTAGCTAAGTTTGTCCTCTGGCCTTCAAAAGTAAAGACAGGTTTCTCTCTCTCTCTCTCTCTCTCTCTCTCTCTCTCTCTCTCTCTCTCTCTCTCTCCTTCTCTCTTTCTCACGCACACATATCCACACACACACATAAACACACACAGATTAGAATAAAAGAACCCATGTTTGCCAACAGCCAATCATCAAAGGAAATCAGGAATACTTGGCAAATTGTACCTTACAAAACCAAGGTAGCTGATTCATTTACTGCTGTTCAATAAATTCTGATATTGTGAAATGACAAACACGAATGGCTGTTTCTTCCATAGTCAGTCACAACAGTAAGCAAAAGTTACAGTACTTTTCTTATTCAGTAGTTATGATGTGAGATGAAGGTGGATAGAAGAGCCCTGGAAGTCTTCTGTGTCTTTGCTTGGGAATGGCTTTCCTGGGAATGCCTCCTATTATAAATATGAACATGTGAATTTTAATATAAAACCAACAAGGGGGAACTGTGGGAATGACTTCTGGGGTACTATCTCATCTTTATTTTTATTTATTTATTGTTTTGGTCTTTTCAAGACAGGGTCTCCCTGAAGCTCCAGCTGTCCTGGAACTCACTCCGTAGACCATGCTGGCCTTGAACTCACAAAGACCTGCCTGTCTCTGCCTCCTGAGTGCTAGGATAAAAGGTGTGTGCCCTCACACCCGGCTTTCATCTTTCTTAAAATATAAACAAGCTTATTAGACCTTGGGCTCATCCTGTAACCTAACCATATGCTTTAATCATGACCCTTCCTTACCTTGATCCAGAATATTATATATATATATATATAGAATATAGAATATATGGTATATAGAATATACATGTATGTGTATGTGCATATATGTGTGTGCTCACACACTGTGGAAATATGAAGTGCTGCTAGCAGCAAATATTCAGGGGGTTATTCCATTTGTGTTGCAAACAACAGATGGGATTAAGTTGAAAACATCTGTTTGTGTTGGTGGGTACTATTCTAGGTCAGTTGGGGTCAGAAAGGAAAAATCCTCTGATAAGAGGTTACTCATTTCGTGGTAGATATGTGGTTTTAGTAAGAGAGAGGAAGGCATTTAGGAAGAGAGAGGAAGGCACAGGAGAAAGCTGAAGGATCAGGTTCTCAGAATAGTTCAGGCCTCACTTTTGGCTGTTTTAATTCACTTTGCTACCATCTTTTAAAATCACAATATAATGGGATAGCTTTTTTCCTGCTTGGTTCTTGTTGAATTTTTTTGTCTGGCTCTGTTCACCTTGCTAGATTATAGAGTGGTAAGATTCTATGATTTTCATCTTTAGCAAGAACTATTCATACTGATTATCTTATAAAGCAATTGGGTACATAATTTGAAGAGAATTATAGACATAAGTAGTACCTTAGTATCTCATATGTAACTAGTAACCATCACCCAGGGACTACATGGGCCATGTCATGGCTCTTTATTCTCTCAGTTTCATTGTCTCTTCAGCCACATCACATGCTTTATGAAGATCTCTTGTTCACTTCTCATTTGATAGTATTGAAGAACAGTGATTTCCAGTTCTATTTAAATCAGCATGGTTTAAAAAAACCTCTATAGGGTTTATGGTGACATTTTAAAGAAAGAATATAAGTCAAACAGAAAGAAATGACAACCTGCTTCCTTGATCCTTTCATCAACTTCTCTGGAATTTCTCATGCAACCAGATTTGTATCAGGAACTGCATAATTTTTTTGCCAAGGAACATTTCAATGTTCTTTTTGTTCTTAGGAAAAATAAGACAGTAATGTGGAAAAAATGCCACTGGGAACCAGAAAGACAAATATTCTATATTCAGGAACCTGAATTATCACAGAGATTGGTATTTGAATGGCCTCACAGACTCAGCTGCAGGGTTAAGAATTTCTAGGCTGCTGGGCTGAAGCACTGTGGTTAGATTCAGTTGTCAACGTGACACACCCAGAAACAGGGAACCTCACTTGGGGAATTGTCTCTTTTGGACTGGCTTATCAGCATTTCTGTGAAGCATCCTCATGATTGTTGAGGAATATGGGAGGGCCCAGTCCATTGTGGGTGATCCCATCCCTGGGCAGGTGGTTCTAGGTTGTATAAGAAAGCAGGTTGTGAGCTGCAGAGATGGCCTAGTGAGCTCCAACTGCTCTTGCAGAGGACCCAGGTTCGATCCCCAGCACCCACATGGTGGCTAAGAACCGTCTTTAACTCCAGTTCCAGGGGAATCTGATGCCCTCTTCTGACCTCCGTAGCATTGCATGACATGGGTGCACAAACCTACATGCAGACAATACATTCATACACATACAAAAATAAATAAAAATTTTTTAAAAAAAGAAAGCAGGTTGCACAAAGGCTGGAGGAGAGAGCCAGTAAGGTATGGTCCATGGTCTCTGCTTGAGAACCTATCTCCAGGTTACTGCCCTGCTCGAATTCCTGTCCTGGCTTCCCTCGATGATGAGCTGTGATCAGGATGTGTAAGCAAAATAAACCCATTCCTCCACAAATTGTTTTGGTCAGCGTGTTTTATCCCAGCAATAAACAGTAACAAGGCCGAGTACCAACCTTGTCCCCTGAAGTTTTAGGACAAAACACTCAAAACTCCCTTCCTGCAATAAAGCTGATTACATCATGACTGTTGGAAAACACTGAACATCTGCCCCCAACAGAAAATGTCACCATGACAGGAGAAACATAAAAGATAATAAAATCCACCTGAAATTTTTGGATCACTAAAAGCTCTGAAAAGAAAATCATCTGTTGAGAGCTGGCAAGTGGTAACATAAACGAGCACTGGAAAAATGCCTTGTGATCAATTTTAGGGGAAGAGTTTATGCCAGTGCTGGATGGTAAAAAGAAACTCGGCAAAGAAAAATCTAACCTCACATCTAAATGTAGGCAGAACTGCTAGATCCCACGCAGAGTGATTAGAGATGGCTGTGTAATTTGTGGGGGCCTGGGCAAAGAAAAACTGATGCCCCCTGTGATGGTTAATCCTTGGTGTCAACTTGACTGGACTAAGGAACAAATAAGAGAAAAGGGGTCTTCTGATTGGACCACCTCAACCCGGATGGCCCACCCCAAATGTGTGCGTTACCTTCTGCCAGCAGGCAGTATTTAAGGCCATGGCAGAGGAAGCTGGTCCCTTTTTTCCTGTCTTGCTTCTCTCTCACTGGTGAGTTTGTCTTGCTGCTGTGATCAACCCTATGGATCCCAGCGTGTACTGAGACCAGCAGATCTCCTCGAATCCATCAGGCCTTCACACCATAATTGGGACTACCGAGACATCCAGTCTTGTGGACTGAGCAGTTTCCTGGATTCTCAGCCTCTCCAGCATGGTGTGTCTACTGTTGGACTCCTTGAACTCTGTCATGTGAGCAAATCAATAAATCATATATAGCTATATATTCATCCTGTTACTTCTGTTTCTTTAGAGAACCCTGACTAATACAGATTTTGGTACCAGGAGTGGTTCTAGAAAAACAGAATTGAAAGGATGAATTTCTTTAGTGGGCTTGGCAGTCTCTGGAGCCAACTCTCCAACCCAATGAAGCCTAGAGTTACTGAAGGCTCTCCTGGTGGCATGAGGAGGAATAATAATCCTTAGTGCAGACTATTTGATGTAATTATGAAGCTAGATCCATTTGACTCACCTAACTCGCCTCTTGTGAGAAGCAAGGAATTTAGCGACTCTATATATAAAACGTTTGAGAAATTGTGGAAAAATAAGGAAAATAATGATGTTGCGTTGTTGCTCTTAGCATGTCTGGATAAAGTGATAGAGGAAAATAAGGAGCTCAGTGATAAAAATGACCAGCTCTGGATTCGAAACAACAGTTTAAAAGTTTCCAAATGTGCTCTGGAGGAGAATCTTCTCTCCAGCAGCCAAAGAGCTAAAGCAGCAGAAAATCAAGCTGGAGCCCTTATTATATGTTTGGCTGATTTACAACGCAAATTTAATTCCCAGCCAGGAAGAGTGTCAGCAGTTAAAGTGAGAGCACTGGTAGGGAAAGGGTGGAACCCTGAAACTTGGGATGGAGATGTGTGGGAGAACCATGATGATGAGGATTTTGAACCCTCGGATTCTGAGGGATTTTCTTTGTCTGAAGAATTAATCCCCCTACCCTCAGCAGAGAATCCACACCCTGCAGATCCCTCCTCCCCACCCTTGCCTGAGGAAACTAATCCCCTCCTCCCAGTGGGAGCTAATGTCCCTCAGGGCCCAACAATTGTTGCCCCTCGACCTATAACCAGATTGAAGTCTAAGCAAGCCCCTCAAGGTGAGATAGAAAGTGTGGTCCACAAGGAGGTGCGCTATACCACTAAAGAAATTAATGAGTTTGCTGATTCATTCCAGCAGAAGCCTAAGGAATATGTGTGGGAATGGATTTTAAGGGTGTGGGATAATGGTGGAAGGAATATAAAATTGGATCATACTGAGTTTATCGATATGAGCCCACTGAGTAGAGATTCTAGGTTTAACATGGAAGCTCGAGCAGTTAAAAAAGGTGTTAAAAGTTTATTTGAATGGTTGGCTGATGTATTTATTAAAACATGGCCTACTAACAGCGAGTTAGAGATGCCTGATATTCCTTGGCTTAGTATTGATGAAGGGATTGTGAGGGTCAGGCAGATGGGCATGCTCGAGTGGATTCGAAGTGTAAAACCACATTCTCCACAATATGAGGACCCAGAGGACATGCCTTTCACTGAATTTATAAGATGGAACGTACTGAGAGAGACACCAGAACATTTGAAGAGCTTTGTTTTTGCTCTATTTCTTATGCCAGATCTTACAGTTAGAGAAGTTGTTGTTCGCTTGCATAAATTAAATGTACACATAATAGGTTTAACAGGACCTCAGGGTAGGCGTCAGGTGGCAGCACTGAATCGCAGAAGACCAGATGAGCGTAGTTATCATAGTTATCATAATGGGCGGCAAAGGCAAAACAATGCCTATAATGGTATGGCCTGAAATGATCTTTGGAACTGGCTAATTAATCATGGCGTTCCCAGGAACCAAATACATAAGAAGCCTACTAAGTTTTTATTTGATCTGTATAAGCAGAAAAGCTCTAGGACAAATGACAGGAAGTCAACATTGGATTTCAAGAGTAGCAAATTGACATTAAAGCATAACATAAGGAGAGGCTATTTATTGGGTGTCAAGTTGACAAGGGGTGGACTTGTGATGGTTAAACCTGGGTGTCAACTTGACTGGACTAAGGCACAAATAAGAGAAAAAGTGTCTTCTGATTGGAACACCTCAACACGGATGGCCCACCCCAAATGTGGGCCACACCTTCTGCCAGCAGGCAGTATTTAAGGCCACGGCAGAGGGAACTGGTCCCTTTTTTTCCTGTGGCTTGCCTCTCTCTCACTGGTGAGTTTGTCTTGCTCCTGTGATCAACCCTACGGATCCCAGCATGTACTGAGACCAGCAGATCTCCTGGAATCCATCGGGCCTTCAGCACCATAATTGGGACTACTGAGACATCCATTCTTCTGGACTGAGCAGTTCCCTGGATTCTCAGTCTCTCCAGTGCGGTGCGTCTACTGTTGGACTCCTTGAACTCTGTCACGTGAGCAAATCAACAAATTGTATATAGCTATATTTTCGTCCTGTTACTTCTGTTTCTTTAGAAGACCCTGACTAATACACCCCCTTTTCATAGTTAAGAATTTCAAGGTAAAACAGAACAGCACAATTGAAATGCAGGCTGTGTCCTCCTCAAATTCCTATGTTAAACCCTAATTCCCAAAAATGATATTATAAGGAAGTGAGTCTCTGGAAGATGATTAGGTTACTTGAGAGTTATCATAAAGGTCTGAAGAGACAAGAGTTCTCCTCTCTCATCATGTGTGAACACAGATTTTTTTTGGGGGGGGGCATGGTCTCCCTAGAGCCCCAGCTGGCCTGGAACTCACTCTGTAGACCAGGCTGGCCTTGAACACATAGAGATTCACCTGCCTCTGCCTCTGCCTCCCAAGTGCTAGGATTAAAGTTGTGCACCACCATGCCTAGCTTAAAGATGGTTCTTAGCCACCATGTGAGTGCTGGAATCGAACCCAGGTTCTCTGCAAGAGCAGTCAGTGCTCTTAACCGCTGAGCCATCTCTCCAGCAGCCGAGAACAAGGATTAAAGGTGCTAAATGTGAACAAGAAAACAGTCCCTCACCAGACGGTGAAGCTTTTCTGTTGGAACCTTGATCTTAGACTTCTCATCCCCAGGACTGTGAGGAATAAATTTCTATTACTTTAAAGCTATGTGATTTATGGTATTTTGCTATAGTGGCTGGAAATGACTTAACTCTTAGGTCTATGGGGCTGATACTGTATTATCAACCCCCAAAGCAGCCCTGCTTCTGAATCCTGCACTCTGACTACAGCAATTTCATTTTTCAAAATTATTTACTTACACAGTGTAGAAGTTTAGGTGCTGCAGTCTGTGTGCTGGCAATGCTTGAGATGTAGAGGTGGAGGTGTCAGCAATGAGGGCACATTGTCCCCTTCAGTAACCTGAGGAGTACCCCTAATCTTTTAAGGACTTTGACTCAGACCAAACTGGGATTTATGATTTGATACAAAAAAGAATTTCCATCATACCCAGTTTGAATCAGAATTGGAAATTGTTTTAAACATGTTTTTGTTTTATTTTGTTTTTTAATTTTTTTATTTTTTAGTAATAGGTCATAAGTAATGATACAGGCATCCTTCATGTAAAACCAATTTTCAAGTAGCTGTGCCCAAACTTATACAGCCCATTGTCCAGCTGAGGGAGCTTATATGTACTATCATGTTGATCAAATAAGAGTCCAGTCTAATTTTCTGTAGTTTCGTAGTTCACCCCAATCACAGCCCTTACATTCTAGCATGCCCCTTCTTCTGCAGATTGTTCCCTAGGCTTTAGATAAGGGACACAAGTGGGTGAGAAGCCAAACAGTCTACTTTCTGTGGAGATGTCATTTTGGACTCTGATCAGTTCAGGCTGTTTCCTTTCATGGGTTGGCAGTTTACCCAGGAATAACCTTTTACTCCTACTGTTGAAGCACAGGCCGTTAGATATACATGCATTTAAACAGTACTAATTATTATGGTAGGCTATGTTGGTATAGACACAGATGTTTGGATGGTATGCTAATCCATGGTCTATAGCTTTTCTGTAAAAGCTGACAAGGTCTTACTGTGGCTTATAACATCTCCTAATCACTAGAGGAATTAAGCTTGTGGCATCAGCCCTGAATTATTCCTCCAAGGAAAGAGCTAAAATCCAATTAGTTTTGGGGTATACAGACATTTGGCTGCCACTGCTGCACAGTATTTCCAGGCAGGTGAGGTGTGGCTGATGCTGATGGAGGAGTCTTGCTTGACTCAAGGAGACCCATATTTGCTTTGTTGATTTAGTGGCCTTGGTAACACTCTCTGGCATTCCAGAGGCCAACTGTACACTTGCAAGTGTGGTCTCGATTAATATTTCCCATGCTTACACCAGGTCTTTGACAGCTGGGCCTTACTTCCTCTCTTCTTGCAGCTATCCCAGTTTTCTGGCAAAAAGCCTTCATCTTTTTGGGGGCTTGGATCCACTAGCCAACATCTCCTTGGCTGAATAATCCATTTATGATAACAGAGCTCTCCCGTATTAATATATTTTGCTCAATTACCCAGCTTATATAGACTTTAGTATTATATTTGGCTCTGAATAGGGAATTATCCTTTTACAATTCCTATGACTTTCAGTCAATTAAAGAAGGCAACTATTTTGCTTTTATAAGAGATTACCTCTATAACAGTCAGCTCTAATTTACAGTTAGGGAATGACTTCATTACCATCATGTTTTTCTTTGTTCTATGAAAAGGAGGTAAGGAAATCTCTTATATTAAAACTTTGGGGCACCTGAAAGGTAAAGTTCATTAGGACACATTATAAATAGTTGTTACAGTTAGGATCCACAGAGATGTTTGATAACTGTAGCTGTCTGAGGCTTTTCTTCATTTAATGTTTAGCTGGGCCAACTTTTCTGCATTAAATTTACTCAAGCTGTTTATCATTACCTGTATGTTGTTAGTTTGGGAAGCGAACTTAATTCCTTTAGTTAAATTTTCCTACCAGTAGAAGAAAATGTTACAAGTTGATACTGTACAACACAAACATTGTAGAGAATATTTGTATCCATTAACCCCAAAGTTGTTGTTATACAAATGATAAGTAAAGCAGATGTGGACTACAGTTTATATTTCCAGTGGGCTTAAATATATTACCTTTTTTATTAAAACCTTTTAACCAATGTTGTTTAATATAGACATTTTTACTTTTACTAAGACCGAGAATACCATATAATATGTAGACAAAGTTTGGGCAAAATTGGGTACCTGTTAAACTCACATGAATTAACTATACCTTAATCTAATGTAGACCCATACCACAGAAATACATGTACAGCCATATTCATTGCAGCTCTCTTCATAATAGCAAAAAGCTGGAACCAACCAAAATGCCCCTCAACTGATGAGTGGATAGAGAAAATGTGGTACATGTTCACAATGGAGTTCTATGAAGCAGTAAAGAAAGATGACATCATGAGTTTTGTTGGTAAATGGATGGAGCTAGAAGATATCATGCTAAGTGAAGTAACACTGGGTAATTGTACCAGGAAAACAAATGACGAATGGTATCCCTCATCTGTGGATGCTAGCAACAATAAACCAGTTGTAAATATTCCATGTGGGGAGTGATGCATATTGGAAACAACAACAACAACAACAGAAAAGACTGCAACAAGAACTGACTGAAACGGTGAATCTGGTGGGGTTGGAGGGTTGGGAGGGGGACATGGGTCTACATTAGATTAAGGCATTTGTTCTAGTTTGTCTTCTATTGCTGTGACAAAACACTCTGACTGACACCAACTTGGGGAGGAAAGGGTTTATTCAGGTTACCTCTCCCGGGTCACAGTTCATCACTTAGGGAGCCTGAGGCAGGAACTCAGGGCAGGAACCTGGAGGCAGGAGCTGAAGCACAGGCCATGGAGGAGTACTGTTCACTGGCTTGCTCTCCTGGCCCTTGCCCAGCCTGACCTCTTATACAGTACACAACAACCTGCCCAGGGTGGCACCACCCATAGTGGGCTGGGCCCTCCCACATTTCTCAACAATCAAAACAATACTCCACAGACATGGCCACAGGCCAGTCCAATGGAGCCAATTACCCAACTGAAGCTCCCTCAACCCAGGTGTGTCAAGTTGACATTAAAGCTATCCAGCACAATTGACCCCTTGTCAACTTGACACACAAAACACATCACTATTAAACCACCACATTTCTAGTTCTTATCCCCAAAGTATGATGTTAACATTAATCACAACCTAAGGCAGTACAACCTTAAAAGCCTCACAGTCCTTAAAATGTCCAAACGCTTAAAAATTAAGTCTATTAAAAGTCTCTTAACTGTGGGCTGCTGTAAAATCTGAAACAAGTACTGTCTTATTTCAAAGGGAAGAATCAGGCACTCTCAAACAAAACCTAAGTCCAGCAAAGTAGCTCAAAGCTGGACACCTGGGATTCACTCATAGTCTTCTGGGCTCCAAAGGGTCTCGGCAGCTCCCCCTCTCTGACTCTGTGGTCTGTGGCACACACAGCTCATCTCAAAGGCCCAGGCCGACTCCATTCCACACCTGCCGCTGCTCTTGGTGGTCATCCCACTGTCCCGGCATCTCAAAAAGCTGGGGTCACCACTGAAACTGAGGCAGCACCTTCAACAATGGTCTCTTCTGACCTCTCCTGGTGCAAAGCCTCAGCTTCTCTCCATGACCCCTGCAATCCTGGGGTCTTCACTGCAACCGAGGTGTACTTCCACCAATGGTCTTTCCTGACTTCTCACAGTGCCAAGCCTCAGCTGCTCTCTGTGACCCCCTCAAATTTCAACACCAGAACCATATAGGAGACTCTTACACATTACCAAGTCCTGCTTCTGGCTCGAGATGGAGGCTCAGGCCCCTTCTGGATCACAGCCTCTGTGTGCTGACCCTGAAGAAATTCTTCCCAGAAGATTTCACCACAGTGATGCTGGTCTCTTGTTACTTACAGCTGATTTTTCAGCCCCAGCTAACCAGCATCAATTGACCCAGTACAACGAAGATTTCCATTCAGGTTCTGGTTTCTTGTTACTTACAGCTTATTCTTCAGCCCCAGCTGACCAGAACCCATAGATTAAACCATGCTGATGGATTTCTGCTTCCTTTTGAAACTAGAAACGTCACAAGCCAGGCCTCCATCTTCTACAACTCTTTCAGCAAAACTGCTCCAGGTTCCACAGCAACAATCTTTAGGCATTCAATGATCTTCCCAGCCCAAAGTTCCAAATGCCTCCACAATCCTTCCCCAAAACACCAAGGTCATGTCTGTCACAGCAATACCCCACTCTTCTGGTACCAATTTCTGTTCTAGTTTGTCTTCCATTGCTGTGACAAAACACTCTGACAGACACCAACTTGGTTAGGAAAGGGTTTACTCAGCTTACATCTCCTGGGTCACAGTTCATCACTGAGGGAGCCCAAGGCAGCAACTCAGGTCAGGAACCTGGAGGCAGGAGCTGAAGCACAGGCCATGGAGGAATGCTGTTCACTGGCTTGCCCCCCTGGCTCATGCCCAGCCTGCCTTCTTATACAGTACACAACAACCTGCCCAGGGTGGCATCACTCATAGTGGGCTGGGCCCTCCCACATTGCTCAACAATCAAGACAATACTCCACAGACGTGGCCACAGGCCAGTCCAATGGAGCCAATTACCCAACTGAGGCTCCCTCAACCCAGGTGTGTCAAGTTGACACTAAAGCTATCCAGCACAGTATAGTTAATTGATGTGAGTTTAACAGGTATCCAAATTTACCCAAACTTTGTCTACATATTATTTGGTATTCTAGGTCTTAGTAAAAGTAAAAACGTCTATATTAAACAACATTTTAAAAATGGGTTTAAAGGTTTTAATAAAAAAGGTAATACATTTAAGGTAATTGGAAATGTAAATTGTAGTCCACATCTGCTTCACTTATAATTTCTTTTTTTTTAATTTTATTTATTTCTATATGTGTATGAATGTACTGACAGCATGCAGGTTTGTGCACCCATGTCGTGCAATGCCACGGAGGTCAGAAGAGGCTCTCAAATTCCCCTGGAACTGGAGTTCTCCTGGAATTGGAGTTTCAGACAGTTCTCGGCCACCATGTCGGTGCTGGGGATTGAACCTGGTCCTCTGTAAGAGAGGTTGGCACTCTTAACCGCTAGGCCATCTCTCCAGCCCCACTTATAATTTCTATAACAACTGTGGTATGAAGAGTCTGGTGGATATATTCCCATAAATGGTATGGCTGGGTCAGGTGGTAGGCTCATTTTGAGTCTTTTAAGTGTTCTCCATACTGCTTTCCATAGCGTTTGTACAAGTTTGCATTCCCACCAGCAGTGGATGAGTGTTCCCCTTTCCCCACAACCTCTCCAGTATTTAGTATCATTTGTTTTCTTGATCCTTGCCAGCCTTATCGGGGTGAGATTATATCTTAAAGTGGTTTTAATTTGTATTTCCTTAATTATTAGAGATGTTGAACACTTTTTATGATGTTTCTCAGCCATATCTATTGCCTCACTTGTGAAGTCTCTGCTCAGCTCTTTACTCCATCTTTTGAGTGAGTCATTTGTTTTCTTACTTCTTTGTTTTTTGAATAGTTTATATATTCTGGAGGTTAATGCTCTGTCAGATGTATCGGCAGTGAAGGTTTCCTCTCACCCTGTGGGTTTTCTCTTCACTTCTCTGACTGTTTCTTTTGCTGTACAGAAACTTTTGAGTTTAATAAGGTCCCACTTGTCAATTGTCGACCTTATTTCCTGAGCAGCTGCTGACTGATTTAGAAAGTCTTTTCCTCCACCTATGTCTTGTAAGTTGGTGCCAACCTTTTCTTCTATTGCCTTTAGAGTTTTGGGTTTCACATGGAGGTCTTTGATCCATTTGGAGTTGATTTTTGTACAGGGTGGGAGGTAGGGGATTAATTTTATTTTTCTACAAGTGGTGATCCAGTTTTGCCAACACCATTTGCTGAAGATGCTGTCTTTCCTCCACTGAGTCTTTTTGGCCCCCTTGTCAAATATGAGGCTGCTGAAATTGTATGTGCTCAAGTTTGACCTTCAGCTTTATTCCATTGGTCTACTGGTCTGTTTTTGTGCCAGTACCAGGCTGTTTTTATGACTATAGCCCTTAATATAGTTTGATGTCTGGTATAGAAATCCTCCCTGTATTGCTCTTTTCACTCAGGGTTGCTTTGGCTATTCTGGGTCTTTTGTTGTTCCATATGAATTTAAGATTTTTTTCCAAGCCTGTGAAGAATGTTCTTGGGATTTTAATTGGGTTGAGTTGAATCTGTATATTAATTTGGGTAAAATGGACATTTTTACAATATTAATTTTTCCAATCCATGAGCATGGGAGGTCTTTCCATATTCTGATGTCTACTTCAATCTCCTTCTTCAGGAGCTTATAATTTTTGTTGTAGAGATCTTCAGTCATTTTGGTTGGGTTTATTCCTAGGTATTTTATTGTTTTTGAGGCTATCATAAGTGGGAAGGTCTCCTTGTATTCCTTCTTCAGTTGCTTGTTGTTGGTGTAGAGAAATGCTACTGATTTTTTTAGGTTAATCTTGTAACCCACTACTTTACTGAAACTTTTAATCATTTCTAGGAGTTTTCTTGTGGAGTTTTCAGCATCCCTTAGGTAAACTATCATATCGTCTGCAAAAAGGGATAGTTTTACTTCCTCTTTTCCAATTAGTATTCCTTTAATTGCCTTTTCTTGCCTTATTGCCTTAGCCAGTGTTTCAAGCACTATATTGAAGAGGAGTGGTGACAAAGTGCAGCCTTGTTGGGTTCCTACCTTTATGGGGAATCCTTTTAACTTTTCTCCATTTAGGATGCTGTTGGCTATGGGTTTCTTATATATGGCTTTGATTATGTTGAGGAATGATCTTCCCACACCAATTCCCTCTAAGACTTTAATCATGAAGGGATGCTGGATTTTATCAAAGGCCTTTCCTCATCAATTGAGATGATGGTGTGGTTTTTGTCCTTCAGCCCATTTATGTGTTTTATGATATTTACTGATTTTCATATGTTGAACCATCCCTGCATCTCTGGTATGAATCCAACTTGATCATGGTGAATAATCTTTTTGATATGGGTCTGTATATGGATTGCGAGTATTTTGTTGAGAAGTTTTGCATCTGAGTTAATTAATGAGATGGGTCTGTGTAGTATAGCTAGTATGCTGAGAATTACACATGCACAGAGCTTGTCCCTCATCAACCTAACCTGTCCTAGGCAGGTGAGACCATACAAGCAGCATTGCAGACCTAGGCCAATCAGAAGACGAAAAGAGCAGAGTGGGAATGTGAACAGTACATAACCCCTAACCCTGCCCCCAATAAAAGAGTCTGAGACAGCTCACCCTCTGTCTGCGTTCACATGATTCCCAGGGTCTGTATTTTGACTCTGCGCCTCTCACACCCATTCCTTCCTCTGGTCAGACCCCAAAATTCCCCAGCAGGCCTGGGGAATTGTCTACATCTGGCGCCCAATGGTGGCTTTTCGACCCCCCACCCCCCGTGCTGATGAGGCAACCCCTTCTTTGATCAATGAATAGGCCCCATTCTGTGTTCTTTGGCCTTTTGACCAGCGTTAGGGTGAGCACCCGCCCCCCCCCCAGCCCCCTCTCCTCCCTTCCATTTCCTGCCCTCATGGATAATATTCCTCCCCACACTCGGGAGCCATGGACGGCTGCCCCACTCCTTCAGACCCGTGGCCTTAAAATGAAATCCTGGGACTTGGATTCATTTAGGAGGAGGCTGTTTGCATTGCTCCTCCTCGCCATGATTGCAAACCTTAAGAGTGCCTCTGCAGAGAATGTTCTGCGTGAGCATAACTCAGCCTGCCACAAGAACACCGAGAAGTTGGCCCTGCCTTGTGTCCCTGTCTTTCACCAGGATGAGGAAGGTTCCCCCATCCCAAGCCCCCAAACTCCCTTCAGCTGCCCCTGCTAGGGATACTCATTCGCCCCCCCCACCAATATACCCTTGGAGGGGGCCCCAGGAAGCTCTCTCCCACTGGAGGGACTGGAGACATCTTGTTTGGCTTGCTGTGTCTTTTGGGTAAGAAAGAGTTCAATTCGTTTTTCTTTATACTTAAATTTAAGTTTCTGGTCTGAGGCTCTAGGTTAGGAGTGCTTGGAGATGGGGGATGCCCTAACTCTCCACTGATGAAGTGTGAACATGGGGTTCACCTCAGTGATTTGGAATCCAGGCAAGGGATCTGGATTTTTGGTTCCAGGGCCAACATGGCTCCATGCGCTCAGCGTCTCCTCTCTTTGTCTAACTATGTCTTGTGTTTATGGTAACTGTTATTCCGTGTGTCTAAGTTTTTATGTGTGTTTGTAAATCAGTGATTATAATTGTCTCATGTTGGTTCTGTCAAACAAAGTGGCCATTTCAAGTTTCAATCCTTTAAAGTGCACAGAGCCATTCATTTTGGCATGCCAGACTAGAAACGCATGTGCAAACTTTAAAAATTGATATTTAAAAATGCATTTAAAAGGCCTAAAATTTGGTTTGTGTCTGTTTTCAAATGGGATTGTGTGAGGTAACTTGCTTGCTTTGGAAATATCTGCTTTCTTTTGAGACCTCTGCAGGCCAGATTCTCTGATTTAACCTTAACTAGTCTTCGGGACTGGGAATGAACTCTGGGACAGGGTGTGGTGGCACATATCTTTAATCCCGGTCCTTGGGAGGCTGAGGCAGGCAGTTCTTTGAGAACTCAAGGGGAGCTCATCTGGTCTGTTTTGTTGGGTGTCCTCCACCCAGCTGCTATTTCAAAGGACCAGAGATAATCTGCCTCTTACAAGCTAGTAAAAGTTGCATCAGCAGTTAGTCAAGAATCCTGGTCTGGCTTGGGAGGAGGTCTTTAGAGCATGGGGAATTTCTGAGCTCTCTGGAGTGCCCACGTGGCAACCTTTCTGTATTTTCTAGAGACCAATTTTGGGGTCTGGCACCTGGATCAGTGGGGTGCTGCATGGCTTCCAGGGGTGCATTATAGGCTCTTGCCTCCAAGGAGCAAGGGAGAGCAGTCTGGAACAGCCTTTGGGCTCTGTTATGTTTCTTCAAGAATTTTTGAGCCTGTTTCCCTCCCTCCCTTTTTCCCCATGGGAGGAAAAGGGACCTCTCTGGGTCTGTGAGCTCCTTGCTGATCTTGTGAGAAGGCTGTGTGTTTGTGTTGAGGAAGAATTAGTCTCAGAGAACTGGGTGAATCAAATTCATGAAAACTGTACTTCATTCCATGATTTTAGTCTCCTAGCCAGGCGTGGTGGCACACACCTTTAATCCTAGTGCTTGGGAGGCAGAGGCAGGCAGATCTTTGGTGAGTTCAAAGCCAGTCTGATCTTCAGGACAGCCAGAGCTAGAGGGAGACCCTGTCCTAAAAAAAGACAAAAAATAAAAAATAAAAAAATTATTGTGATTACTTTAAAATGTTAGAGCAGCCTCTTGTCCCAGGCTCCTGATGTTTTGAATGTGTGTGTTTGAGTCTTTTTAAACTATGGAAGTTCAGTTCAGCTTACAGGTAAGAACCTGTTTGGAGGGTGTAAGTGCCTTAAGCCCTCATACTTAGTAAAATCTTATTCTGATATGCCTAATCAGAAATATAAATATTTTAGTTGTATAACTTGGGTACTCTAAAAAAAAAATCTTTCCAAACTCTCTTCCAGCACTCAGGAGGCAAAGGCATGTGGATACATTGATCTGGTTTGGGGGGAGAACTGATACCAGAATTGCCTGCTGGCCCAGCCCTGTTTCTTGCCTCCAGGTGGGAGAGCTACTCTTTCTGGGGTAGCTAATGAGCTTTAGTGTGTTTCCTACCGGTTTCCCCCACCCCCTTCCTCCTCATAGGAAGAAAACATAGCTCCCTGGGTTTGAACTGGTATCCCAATGGTCTGGCCATTCCTGGAAGTTCCCCAGCCAGGTGTGTTGGGCCACAACTTTAATCCTAGCATGCCTTTAATCTTAGCACAGTCAAGGTCTTTTTAGGTGTAGAGATCGTTACTGTAGAATTTCTGATTCAGAAACTAATAACTGACCCAATTTAATCCTAAATTAAAAATAGGAAAATTTGTCTCACAGCTAGTCGACCTCAGTACTGTATAAATTGTGAAGATTAAAGTGTTAATGGTGACTGTTATAAACTTAAGAGTTATATTTTAGTCTGATTTAAGTTTTCATCTCTAATTTAGAGTTTTCATCAAGGTGCTGAAATTTAGAGTTTGAAACTAGTTAAACATTTGTTTTATGGAGCTATTTAAATGAATAGGCTTGCATCGAATGCTAATGATTTACTTGATATCAAGTTGATTCACAAGTAAACTTTCATGTGAGCTAAAACTGCTAAATTACACTATGGACCTTGGTCCTTATATTTTATTTTAAGGAATAATCACATGTTCTAGGGTGCAATTTATTTCCACATATTACACATGTGGGGACATTTGCCAGGACTAGGTAAAGTACCTCTAAGTGCTCAAAGAAAATTGTTCATTCACAACTTGATCCCAAGCTGGTATGAAATTCTCACAGTTTATACTAGTGTACTTGAGATAAATGTCCCATCTCATTATATGGAAAATAAGTATTAATTACTTAGTAAATCTGCACAATTAAGTAATTAATAAGTATTAATTACTTAGTAAATCTGCACAATTAAGGGTTAATTATAAATGCTATGTCTCAAGGAAATAAAAGGCTATAAAAAGGTGGAAAATGTTAAAAAAAGTTATTTTTAGAAAGGATTTATGTGACGATGATGAACAGTTTATACAAGTGATAAAAGTCAGGACATTTGTTGTGACAGGTAAAAAAGACACTATATAAATAAACTTAAATTTGTAAGGTTCAGTCAACTAGTTTAAAAATCAAAATGTATATCTAGTCAAGGTTTGTTTAAGAGTGTTCATTTTTTGTCCGACCTTTCACGGTATAGAAAAATGACAAGATACCTTTATTAAATTAAATTGGTATAAATACTCAAGCTAGTTTACTAGTGGCCTGAATAGGACTGTGAATATACAGAGCTGTTAATTTTCAATCCTCTCCTGGGTTGAACCTGACTCCCTGTTACAGGTTTGGATTAAATGGGCACTGGCAAATGGTGGGTTACCTATAGCTACTGAAAATGTACTTTATGTTTCTTGCAAGAGTTGCTTTTGATATTTCCTTTGACCTAACCAGATAATTTGGCTCAAAAGGCTAGATTCTATCTTCCTGAACCAACTGCATGCAGTCCAAAAGAAGACAGTTTGGATGAACTTGGTAATCCTTATTAGTTTATTTCCTGTCTTTTGGTATGTGTTACAACTCCTGTCTTTCTGGAAAACTATAAATCAGGACAAAGAGTCTGAAAAAGAAAAGGATTGTTCCCATTTATAGTAATTGTAGTGAAGAGTTTTACATTTAAAATAAGCCTGAAATTGTTTAATTCAATCTTACGGGTTATACCTGCTTAACTTATAGTATTATGTCCCTCCTCCAGTCAGTATCAACTAGCTAAGAGAAAACTCACCCTGCTTTTGTCTTATGAATTGTACTGCATCTTCATATTTCATTCCACATTCAAATAATGCCAGGGCAACCAGCACTGGAGCTCTCCCAAGGCCTGCAGCACAATGGACGGCAAGGTTCGTCCCGAAATTTAATCTTCACCAGACTTAACCAGTCATCAACAATCTGTTGGATGGTGGGGCACCATCATCAAAAGGCCAATCAAGAACACGAATGCCTTCTTTCTCCACAAGAGTAGTGTCATAAGTTGCTTCACATACTCTTTTTTTAAAATTTTTTTTATTTTTATTAATTTTATTTATTTCTGTATGTGTATGAATGTACTGCCTGCATGCAAGTCTGTGCACCCGTGTCGTGCAATACCGTGGAGGTCAGAAGAGGGTCTCGGATTCCCCTGGAGCTGGAGTTCTCCTGGAATTGGAGTTTCAGATGGCTCTCAGCCGCCATGTGGATGCTGGGGATCGAATCCGGGTCCTCTGTAAGAGCAGTCGGTGCTCTTAACCACTAGGCCATCTTTCCAGCCCTGCCTCACTCTTACCATTGTGGTAACTCCATATTTCTTAAGTTCCTCTATAAATTTGTTGAAGGTTCCCTTGGTTGGATTGTGTGTAATAAGAAACCTCATGTTCTTGTATGTGACTTCAACAGGAGCAGGGCAGTTCATTCGAGTCATGTTAATTTAGTTAAAGAAAAAAAAAACGCTCAATTCGGTTGTGAAAGAATAAAAAACTGATACAGAAATGATGGGAAAAAAGATTGAAGTCTATGTCAATATTCAGTATACTCCACTTGAAATTCTCAGTGGTTTGAGTATGAAGTTGGGCAAAATGGGAAAGGAAATGAACCTCCTGACAAAAAGCAGCGATTCTTCAATCCAGGAATACTGAGGCAAGACAAAGGAAGTGCGCTGAGGCTTACCCCATCCAGGTCTGAGCTCTTGTCAAATGCTCTGCAGTTTCAATTCAACACGTCTGTGTCCAGGTTATCCACTCTTATGGGGGCTTCTTGGTGGAGTAGTAATGAATTTCTACAGTTTGCTTGTCCTCATAGAGGTCGTGCTGTGCCTGGCAGTAATCTCCACTGTCCTTCAGAAACTCCACCAATGTGTGACCAAGAACACCACAGAGCTGCTCTCTCAGTAAAGGTCTTCTTGCTCGAGGTCAGTTCCAGAGAAAAGCTCCTTTCTGATAGCTGGCCTTCACTCTCCAGGTAGGGTATTTCTCTCTCTCAGCTCCCAAATTTATAAGGGAATGGGCACGCCCTTTCCTCCCTAGCTAATCTCATCTTTCATGATTAAATCATCCTTTTTTTGAAACCCTGAGTCATTTAAATCCAGGAAGGGGCCCAGGAAGAACAATGCTTGGAGTCTATGATGTCGATTCAAAAAGAAAGCAGTGTGGAATGTTTGGTGTGATCCCCACTAATCAGTTTGAAAGTTTCTTATTCTCTGTGTGTATCTTTTTTAAGAAAGGGTATCTCTATATCTCCAGCTGTCTGGGAACTATGTAGAACAGGCTGGACTTGAACTCACAGAGATCTGCCTGCCTCTGCCTCTCTAGTGCTGGAATTAAAGGTCTTGATTTAGCTATTTTTAATACATCTGCTATAAGTATCCTTAAACAGCTTTTTTGTTGACAGAAGTTTGAACTCACTTGGCTAAATAGAAAAGAGCATAAGCTTTGATCACACAGTAAGAGTTGTCTTGATGGCAGTATTAATTCTGAAGACTAGGTTCCGACAGAATCTGTAATATACTTGCGCTAGTCATATCTCCATGCCTGTAATAGATACCTGAGCTAAATCAACATAAGAAGAAGAAAAGTCCATTTTGGTTCAGAGTTTGGGGGTTTTCAGTTCATGATCATTTACCCCATCGTTGTGGCCCTGTTACGCAACATGATGGCATGACACATAGCAAAAAAGGCCCAGAGGCCTCAGGTCTGGATTTTATTTATATATTTATTTTATTATTTATTTATTTATTTATTTATTTATTTATTTATTTATTTATTTATTTTTTGTATTTTTCAGACAGGGTCTCCCTGTAGCCATAGCTGTTCTGGAGCTCACTATGTAGACCAGGATGATCTTGAACTCATAGAAATCCACCTGTCTCTGCTTCCCAACTGCTGAGATTAAAGCCCTGCACTACCACAGCCAGATGTTTTTCTTTCTTTCTTTTTTCTTTCTCTCTTTCTCTCTCTCCATTCCTTCCTTCTTTCCTTCCTTCCTTCCTTCTTTCTTTCTTTCTTTCTTTCTTTCTTTCTTTCTTTCTTTCTTTCTTTCCTTAATGTCTGGATTTAAAAGAGGAAAAGGACAACCTCCTTTGAGGAAAGCCCTTGACCTGATGTCTTCCCCGACCCCACCTCTGAAAGGTTCTACCATCTCCCAGTAGCTCCTTTGGCTAAGGACCAAACTTTTAACCCAGGAGTCTCTGGGAGAGTTTTCGGGTTCTCTCTGAAGCAGTGTTTTGTTTTGTTTTCTATTTTTGAGACAGGGTCTCCCTTTCTGAGTCCCAGCTGGCCTGGAGCTTGCTTTGTAGACCAGGCTGGACTTGAACTCACAGAGATCCACCTGCCTCCGCCTCCCCAGAGCTGGGATTAAAGGAGTGTGCCACCACACCCCGCCCTAAAGGTGGTTCTTAGCCACCATGTGGGTGCTGGGAATCGAACCCCAGTCCTCGACAAGAGCAATCAGTGATATATCATGATTAACTAAAATCCTTAGCATGCTTGGTGCTCACTTTTTGTGTTGTGCATTCTCTGCATTTTGCTGAGTACACGGGGACACATGATCCACTATTACAACATCACAGTAGACACTGGTTTCCCTACCCTCAATTCCCAATGCCATGCATATTTGTTCCTCCTATCATTCATCCCTCCAAACCTGAAAACCACTCATGTTTTTACTGTTCATAGTTTTGCATTTTCAAAACTGTCATGGAGTTGGAATCATGCAACATACAGCCTCTTCAGAATGACTTCTTTGCATTCAAGGATCCTCTTGTTTTTTACAGCTCAATAACCAAATTATTTTTATTGTATTTTATGGAAGTGCCACAGTTTATTCGTTTCCCTATTAAAAGGCACATTGATCTCATCAAGATTTAAGTGGGTTTTTTATTTTGTATTTTTGGGGAGGGGTGCTCTTTGAGACAAGGTCTCCCTGTACTCTGGCTGTCCTGGAACTCCCTGTGTAGACCAGGCTGGCCTTGAAATCACAGAGATCCTTCTGCCTCTGCCTTGGAAGTGCTGGGTCTAAAGAATTAAAAATGTGTGCCACCATGCCCAGTGATTTAGCTATTCTTTTTTTTTTTCCATTTCATTATTTATTTAGATGTTCAAGCTCTCACACTAAGTTTTTACAAGCTGGTGAACACTGACAAATTAATTCTCCCACAGAACTATAGCCACACATTCCCAGACACTATAAATATATGGGTGAACTAACATTAATACACATCACCATTTAATTGAGTACATAATAAAACAAATTATCAAGTATCCAATTATTAAGTTACATAGCTCAAAAGGCATATAAAGTATTAGATGTCTGCTCAGTTTGTTAGCAGACCCCACTTTTTTTTTTGCAAGAAAGGTTAAGGAAAGAAGGGAGAAAAATCATAATTCAAACAAAAAGTTGTAAAACAACTTCTGATAGGTATGAAAACAAAGTACAAGAATTTCAGAAATTTTGATTAAGAATTGTTTAGCTGCAATGCATTTCTAACATTTTTAAATTTTTTATTCTTCTATGTGTATGAACGTACTGTCTGCGTGCAGGCCTGTGCACCCGTGTCTTGCCTGTGCACCCGTGTCTTGCAATGCCGCGGAGGTCAGAAGAGGGTCTCAGATTCCCTTGGAACTGGAGTTCTCCCGGAATTGGAGTTAGACAGTTCTAAGCCGCCATGTGGGTGCAGTGGATCGAACCCGGGGTTCTCTGCAAGAGCAGTCGGCACTCTCAACTGCTAGGCCATCTCTCCAGCCCCTGCATTTCTAACTTTTAAAAATAGCTGCTAAATTAAAGAACATTTTCTTTTTTTTTAAATTTTATTCATTTTTGTATGTGTATGAATGTACTGTCTGCATGTAGGTTTGTGCGCCCATGTCATGTGCCGCGGAGGTCAGAAGAGGGTCTCAGATTCCCCTGGAACTGGAGTTCTCCTGGAATTGGAGTTACAGATGGCTCTCATCCACCATGTGAGTGCTGGGGATCGAACCTGGGTCCTCTGCAAGAGCAGTCGGTACTCTTAACCGCTAGGCTATCTCTTCAGCCCCTAAAGAGTATTTTCTACATATTCTGCACAAGACAAAGGAAATATTTTGCTAAAAATATTTAATAGTCTTTCCCAATCTTTGTTCAGCCCCTCCCTGTTAAGCTGCACCTCTGAGTACAAACATTAATTAAGTAGAAGGCTTTTTGACTGGAGACGTTATTAAAGATTATGTGCTTCTGTAACAATGTAGATTTTAAAAATGGAGTTTCCCATAAGCACAGAATACATAGAAATACATTAAAAAAAAACATTAAATAATCCCTGTAAGACCTGGTTACAAGAAAACAAATCAAAGCAAACCTGATGCATACGGGTATGAAGGTGGGAGATTCCCTTATTTATTGATAAGATTCTGGCACAGGTATACATTTGAAGCCATAACTCGATAGCACAGGGTTTTGGGAAAGGTCAATTGGTATAAATACTAAGCACATTTTAATTGCTGACCAGCAAAGCTCTTTTGCAAAGTGTCCAAATAGGTCAATCATAACCCAAACATAGAGGTTGCGATTCTGTCAAGCTAGTGGCCTGGTAAAACTGGTTCTCAATATTCCTGTAGAAGCTTCATTAGACTTATTCACCCAGCCCACGTGTTGGCTAATGATGGTTGACAAATGAGGTCCCATCTGAAGTTCCACTTCCAAGGCATGGCATCAGGCACCCCAGTTCATTGAATACAACAGTAGTTTCTATGACCATTGGAATCCTTGAAGCGCAGCCGCATTTTAGGACGGTACTTCTCCAGATACAAAAGTTGCTTGCTGTTCAAAGCTCCACGCCGCTTTTGTCTTATGAATTGCACTGCATCTTCATATTTCATTCCACCTTCAATTAATGCCAGGGCAACCAGCACTGGAGCTCTCCCAAGGCCTGCAGCACAATGGACGGCAATGCAACATCCAGGTTCTTCACGAAACTTAATCTTCAGGAGACTTAACCAGTCATCAACAATCTGGTTGGATGGTGGGGCACCATCATCAAAAGGCCAATCCAGAACACGAATGCCTTCTTTCTCCACAAGAGTAGTGTCATAAGTTGCTTCACATACTCTTACCATTGTGGTAACTCCATATTTCTTAAGTTCCTCTATAAATTTGTTGAAGGTTGCCTTGGTTGGATTGTGTGTAATAAGGAATCTCATGTTCTTGTATGTGACTTCCACAGGAGCAGGGCGGTTCGTTCGCATCATGTTAATCTAGTTAAAAAAAAAAAAAAA
>VZQC01010672.1:83020-96631 GCA_009823505.1 Rhizomys pruinosus | reverse complement strand
TTTTTTTTTTTTTAGTATTTTCAGACAGGGTCTCCCTGTAGCCACAGCTGTCCTGGAGCTCACTCTGTAGACCAGGCTGGTCTTGAACTCACAGAGATCCACCTGTCATTGTTTCCCCAGTGCTGAGATTAAAGGCATGCACCACCATACCCATCTTTTTTCTTTCTTTCTTTCTTTCTTTCTTTCTTTCTTTCTTTCTTTCTTTCTTTCTTTCTTTCTTTCTTTCTTTCTTTCTGGATTTAAAAGAGGAAGAGAATGACCTCCTTTGAATGAAATCCCTTGACCTGATGTCTTCCCCAGACCCCACCTCTGAAAGGTTCTACCATCTCCCAGTAGCTCCTTTGGCTAAAGACCAAACCTTTAACCCAGGAGTCTCTGGGAGACATTTCAGGTTCTATCTGAAGTAGTGTTTTGTTTTGTGTTGTATTTTTAAGACAGGGTCTCCCTTTTTGAGTCCCCACTGGCCTGCAGCTTACTCTGAAAACCAGGCTGGACATGAACTCACAGAGCTCCACCTCCCTCTGCCTCCGGAGTGCTGAGATTAAAGGAGTGTGCCACCATACCCGGCCCTAAAGATGGTTCTTAGCCACCATGTGGGTGCTGGGAATCAAACCCCAGTCCTCTGCAAGAGCAGTCAGTGCTCGTAACTGCTGAGCCATCTCTCCTGCCCCTGAAGCACTGTTTTAAAAGCACTTAATTTTTCAAACTTGTGTATAAAATACTTCGGGGCTGAAGAGATGGCTCAGCAGTTAAGAGCACCAACTGCTCTTGCAGATCACCGGGGTTCAATTCCCAGCCCCCACATGGCAGGCAAGAACCGTCTTTAAGTCCAGTTCCAGGGGAATCCGATGCCCTCTCTGACCTCCGAGGCATTGCAGGACATGGGTGCACCAACCTACATGCAGAGAGTACACTCACACACATAAAAATAATAAAACATAGTTATATCCAAATTGCCAGTTAATAGATTCTAAATTTGAGATGTAAAAAATTATCAGTATGTACTAAATTATGTAAAAAAGCAGCTTAATATTCATGAAAATTTTAATAGTACCGTATTCTTTAAATTCAAGTACATAGTAAAGTACAGTAGAAACAGTGAAATGGATTAAAATTTGCAAAGAAGTGTGCATGCAAGAATGACCTTTTGTGGCCTGTGCTTCAGCTGCTACCTCCAGGTTCCTCCTGTGTTGTTGGGCTCTTTAGGCAATGAACTGTGACTTGGGAGTTGTTAGCCAAATAAACCCTTTCTTTCCCAAGCTGATACTGATCAGAGTGTTTTGTCAGAGCAATTGAAAGACAAACTACAGCCGTGAATTGGATTTTCTATGACATTAAAGAGTCTCAAAAGAAAGGTGAGATATGTTTTTTAATATATATTATTTTATTTGATTTATTTTTGTATGTGTATGAATGAACTGTCTGCATGTAGGTTTGTGCACCCTTGTCGTGCAATGATGCAGAGGTCAGAAGAAGGTGTCAGATTCCCCTGGAACTGGAATCAAAGACGGTTTTCAGCCGCCTTGTGGGTACTGGGGATTGAACCCAGGTTCTCTGCAAGAGTGATTGGCACTCTTAACCTCTAGGCCATCTCTCCAGCCCAAAAGGTAAGATTTGTGTAACTAAGATTGCTTGGAGAGGAAACCAACAGAAGGAAGAAAAGATGGCTTCTTTTCGGGATCCATTGACATTCAAAGATGTGGCCATACATCTCTCCCAGCATGAGTGGGAATGTCTAGACTCTGATCAGAGGGCTTTGTACAGAAAAATGATGTTAGAGAGCTATAGCAAACTAATGTCAGTAGGCCTATCCTGATATCCTGTCTGGAGCAAAGCAAGGAGCCCTGGAATGTGGAAAGAGGAGAGAAAGTACTCCAAGAACCACATAGGTTTGAGTGAATGAAAAACAGTCACAATTAAGATGTCCTAAATTAAGGTGGATAAAGGCATGAAAGTGGTTTTGATGTGGTCTGTTTTACTAGGAAGCATAACATACTCTAACTCTTATTAATATCCTCCAGATTCATCCTGTATGTCTTACTACACATGAATGATGTGGAAATTAATGCATGATTGCAAATATCACTTTATTTGAGCCTACTTGGTAGAGATTATCTCCTCTGTCTATACCATATCTCTAATCTCTACATTCTTGCCAAGATAAAGATTTTGATTTCTGAACATTGATCATATTGTGAAAAAAAATAAAATAAAATTTGCAAAGAAAATGAAAAGCTATTCTCTTAAATCAGTGAATGGTTTTGTCTTAGACAGAATTCCTTAGCTACCTAATTGCTATTGTGGAAAAATGTGACAAGACTGCCATCTTGTGTTCAAAAATTTTAAATAGTTATTTATTTATTTATTATTTAAACATCCTATATACTAAGGGCTACTGGATGACTTTCAGTTTTGCTGAGTAGTGAGGTGGCTTTGGCTATAGTATTTCACTACTTCCTACATTAATTACAGTAAAAGACACAAAGATAAGTAATGACAGAGAACATGTCTTTGTTGTAACTGACACAGTAGCACATATGAAGAAAGGTATCAATTAATACCCATCAAACAAATTTCCCATCATTCCTGGGAGATTCCTCTTTTCTCCTGGGAGAAAGGAAAACATAAAAAACATAACACAGCATTTTGTGTGTGTGGGTAGTGGGAACAGAACAGGAAAGTGTGAAAGGCTACCAAGGAGAACTGACATCTTTTAGCTTTTAACTTCTGCAAATTCTTTCTCAGCATGTTTGAAAAAAGAATATAAAGCCTGAATGCAGAAGCTCTAATCAAAATCTGAAAAGCTTTGTTTCCTCCCTTCCCAATATTGAAGTTTTCATTTGTTCAACAAACATGCATTCTTTTCAGGCCACAGCTTCACCACTAATTCAGTTCCTGTTCCAGCTTACTGTCTGTCATATTGCCTATCCAGCAATCATCAACATTTTTGCATTGGTTTGGTTCATTTGTTACAATTCCTGAAGCAGTATTGATACATTATTATTAACTAAAATCCAACAGACATTCCTGGATTGCCTTCTGTACAGCACAGTTATTGTAAAAACTCAGAGAAAGGGTGAACAAAATATAAACTAGCCTCTGCTGTTGTGGCACTTACATGGAAGTGCACTGCTGAAGTTGCAGAAACACTCACCATTGTTGTTCCATATCCAAGGTGTGGTGGCTGTTAGTAGCAGTAACGAGGCTTAAATACACAGGTCAAGGGTCTGGCTTTTACAACAGAAGATCTACCATTATTTCTGAAGTCCCCACCACCAAAGTTTCTGATACATTTTTTAAGGGATTCACAATATAAAAGCACAGTTGTTTTCAGATCACATTAAAGTTGCTCAGTTTACCATACAATTAGGTAATGGGTGCTAGCATCCACAGATGAGGGATTCCATTCATTGTTTGTTTTACTGGGACTGTGTTACTTCACTTACCATGGTATCTTCTAGCTCCATCCATTTACCTGCAAAGCTCATGATGTCATCTTTCATTTATTTATTTATTTATTTATTTATTTATTTATTTATTTATTTATTTATTTATCTTTTCGAGACAGAGTCTCCCTGTAGCCCCAGCTGTCCTGGAACTCACTCTGTAGACCAGGCTGGCCTTGAACTCACAAAGATCCGCCTGCCTCTGCCTCCTGAGTGCTAGGATTAAAGGCATGCACCAACACGCCCAGCCGATGATGTCATCTTTCTTTACTGCTGCATGGAACTCCATTGTGTAGATGTACCACATTTTCTCTATCCACTGGCCAGTTGAGGGGCACTTGGGTTGGTTCCAGCTCTTTGCTATTGTGAAGAGAGCTGAAATAAACATGGCTGTGCATGTATCTCTGTGGTAAGATGAGTCTTATGGGTATATACCTAGGAGTGGTATGGCTGGATCAGGTGACAAGTTCGTTCTGAGTCTTCCAAGGGTTCTCCACACTGCTTTCCATAGTGGTTGTTCTAGTTTACATTCCCACCAGCAGTGGATGAGTGTTCCCTTTTCCCCACAACCTCTCCAGCACTTGGTATCATTTATTTTCTTGATCCTACCCAGTCTTATTGGAGTGAGATGATATCTTAAAGTGGTTTTAATTTGCATTTCCTTAATTATTAGCGATGTCGAACACTTTTTAAAATGTTTCTCAGCCATCACTAATTCCTCACTTGTGAAGTCTCTATTCAGCTCTTTGCTCCATCTTTTGAGTGGGTCATATGTTTTCTTTCTTCTTTGTTTTTTCAGTAGTTTATATATTCTGGAAATCAATGCTTTGTCAGATGTTTCTGCAGTGAAGTTTTCCTCCCACTCTGTGGGTTTTCTCTTCACATCCTCTATTGCTTCTTTTTTTTTTTTATTGTTTCTTTTGATATACAGAAGCTTTTGAGTTTAATGAGGTCCCATTTGTCAATTGTCAACCTTAATTCTTGTGCAGCTGCTGTCTGATTTAGGAAGTCTTTTCCTACGCCTTGTAGGAAAGTCTTGTAGGCTGCTGCCAACTTTTTCTTCTATTGCCTTCAGAGTTTGGGGTTTCACTTTGAGGTCTTTGATCCATCTGGAGTTGACTTTTGTACAGGGCAAGAGGTAGGGGTTTAACTTTATTCTTCAACAAGTGGTGATTCAGTTTTGCCAACACCACTTGCTAAAGATGCTGTCTTTCCTCCATGTTGTCTTCTTGGCCCCCTTGTCAAATATGCGGTGGCTGAAATTGTATGTGCTCAAGTTTGGATCTTCAGTTTTGTTCCATTGGTCAACAGGTCTGTTTTTGTGCTAGTACCAAGCTGTTTTTATGACTATAGCCCTGTAGTATACTTTGAAGTCTGGTATAGAGATCCCCCTGTATTGCTCTTTTCACTCAGGGTTGCTTTGGCTATTCAGGGTCTTTTGTTTTTCCAAATGAAGTTAAGGACTTTTTTTCCAAGCCTGTGAGGAAACTCTTGGGGATTTTAATTGGGATTGCATTAAATCTGCACAAGAGTTTGGGTAGAATGGACATTTTTACTATATTAATTTTTCCAATCCATGAGCATGGGAGTTCTTTCCATCTTCTAATGTCTTCTTCAATTTCCTTCTTCAGGGGTTTAAAAAAATTTTTTGTAGAGATCTTTGGTGTCTTTGGTTAGGTTTGTTCCAAGGTATTTTATTGTTTTTGGTCTTTTTGAGACAGGGTCTCCCTGTTAAACCAACTGTCCTAGAACTTGCTCTGTTGACCAGGCTGGCCTTGAACTCACAGAGATCCGCCTGCCTCAGCTTCCCAACAGCTAGGACAAGCCCAGCTGTTTCTGATACTTTAAATTGATGTCATGGGGTTTTAATCTTTTTATAGTCATCTTTTAACCTAAAGACTTGTTCTTATGAGTGTGAAGAGAAGCATTATATACCTACTCATGGCCATGGCCCTCCATGTTTGAACAACACTCGATGTAAGTTGATTCTCATTTCTTAGAATGTGTTTTCATGGAAAAATCAAATGGAAGTTCTCTTCATAATTCCCCAGACATGTCCAGGTGTGAGTCACTTTCAGGGAAGACGTTGCTAAGGCCCATGGAGAGATGTCTACTGTATTGTGCCTTAGAAAACTTATTAGTAAATATTGGAGTTCATTTCCTAGAAAAGATCATCTACCAGTACTTGTATATTATAATTCACTTTGAAATGTCTGGTTGTTTTATTATTATTATTAAGATCTCAAAACTTTCAGTTAAACAGTGTTTCCATTACTTCAACTGAAAGAATTTTAACATTTTTTTTTCAAATAAATGGGTTTTTTAATGTTTTAGAATGCACTACTCTTCATAATATGTTTAAAGGGCTACAACAGACCATTCAGTATTGGCATAATTTGAGAAGTAATTTAGGGGAAAACATTTTTAAAAGCATGATTTTGAGGGGCTGGGGAATAGTTCATTCAGCAAAGTCCTTGCATGAGTTTGATCCCAATAAATGAAATAAAAAAAAAAAAAAAAAAGAGCAAAAGAAAGGCCTATGTGGTGGAACCTGCTTGTAATCCCACTGCTGGGGAGGTAGGGACAGGCAGATCCCTGGGGCTCAGTGGCCAGCCAGCCTAGCCTGCTTGGCAAGCTCTAGGCTCCTGAGAGACAGTGTCTCAAAATACAAGGTGGATTGTGCATTGCTAGTAGGAATATAATTCAGCTGCTGCTGGGTGTGGTGGCGCACGCCTTTAATCCTAGCACTTGGGAGGCAGAGGCAAGTGGATCTTTGTGAGTTCAAGGCTAGCCTGCTCTACAGAGTGAGTTCCAGGACAGCTGGGGCTACAGGGAGACCCCGTCTCAAAAAGACAAAAAAAAATAAATAACTAAAATTCAGCTGCTATGGAAAACTGGTGATTACTCAAGTCAATCAAATATAAAATTCCATATGATTGAACAATTCCCCTCCTAGATGTAGGCAATAAGGAGAGAAACAAGAGACTCATCTAAATTTTTGCACACTAATATTCATAGCAGTATTATTTACAAATACCAAAAGGTGAAGCATGGTGGCCCATACCTTTAAACCGAGCACTCAGGTGGCAGAAAGATCTCTGTAAGATTGTTAAGGACAGCCTGGTCTACATAGTTCCAGACCAGCTGTGTCTACAAGGAGGCCCTGTCTCCATTTTTGGGTACAAAATGTACCCCAAACATCTAGGTCTGAGGGACTTAGTCTCTAGCTCATAGCGGTACTTGGTAGTGGTGTAACCTTCAAAGAGTGGGAGAAAGAACACTGGGAGAGGACATCCTTAAAGGAACTAGGTGCACTTGCCACATGAGCCTGACAACCTGAGTTCAGGTCCCAGAACCCATGTAAAATACCAGATTGACTTGATGGGCATCTGTAATCTGAGCACTCTGACCAGATGAGAGCCAGAGACAGAGAATCGGCTAGAAACTCACAAGCCGGCTAGCCTGCAGTATGAGGCCAGCCTGCAGTATGCAGCATAGCAAAAGAGACAGCGAGGAGGAGGATGGCAATGGCCCCTGAAAATTTGTCCTCCGTGTGCACTTACACACTTGCACATGTACATGCACACACACCCAAAATGAGTAAATAAATAAATAGAATGTGATCCTTTAAGACATAACACTTTTGATTTCTGTGTCTGATA
The DNA here is from genome assembly GCA_009823505.1 of Rhizomys pruinosus. Classification (NCBI taxonomy): domain Eukaryota; kingdom Metazoa; phylum Chordata; class Mammalia; order Rodentia; family Spalacidae; genus Rhizomys; species Rhizomys pruinosus. Next base: position 89,523 of record VZQC01010672.1, on the reverse strand, counting down.
ATGAGCTTTGAAAGCTGATTGATTTTAGAGTTTCATTTTGTGACAGAGTCTCACTGTGTAGCCCAGGCTGCCTTGAACTCTCAGTTCTCCTGTATCAAGTGCTGGAATTAAAAACATATGGCACCACACTCAGGAGGTGGAGGCAGGCAGATCTCTGTGAGTTCAAGGCCAGCCTGATCTACACAGCAAGTTCCAGGCCAGCTGGGACTAAAGGGAGACCCTGTCTCAAAAATACCAAAAAAGGTAAATATATATGGCACCATGCCTAGCTTTTATTTTTAATTTAGTTTAATTAAATTAGTTTAATTAAATTAGACTTTTAGTTTAATTTTAATGCTGTGGTTTAATATCCCATAAGTAATTATATTTTATTTCAAGTCCTCTGAACGTTAATATCCATAAAAGAAATCTTCCTGAAGAATTTATCAAATGACGTCAAAAGTCCGTAATGATTTGTTATTGTTGATTTCTTCATTTTTATTAGATTTATTTATTGTGTGTGTGTATGTGTTTGTGTCTTGTGCCCATGTGTGCACACATGTCATGGCATGCATGTGGAAGTCGGAGGATAGCTTGTGGGAGTTGGTTCTCTCCTTCCCCCATGTGAGTCCTGGAGATTGAATTCAGGATAGCAGGTTTGACAGCAAGTGCCTTTTCCCACTGAGCCATCTCAGTGCCCTTACTGTTTTGGTTAACAAGCTCTTGGCTATATTTATAACTGAGGTGACAGAGGAGAAATGTGGAATAGGATGTTGCATAATGATAGGTTTTTAACTAGGAATTGATTAGTAAAACCCAGCCTATAATTAGCAACAAAGCTACGTTTCCGTATTCCTAAAGGCAGCTCCTTTCAAAATTACAAAAAGTTGGAGTGAGTCCAGACTCTTCCATTTCACTTGCCACAACTGCCTAGATGACTGGATCCCCAGAAAGTAAGCAGTTTTCACCTCTCACCATTTATTGTCCCTAAATGCCAACAGAAGAAAAGGAACAGCAATTGAAGAACAGATTCCTCCACTTCCATGAAATCCTTCTAGCCACAGATCCAGCTAGTCAGTAATCGTGAAAGCTTTCAGTCAAATAAGAAGTTAGCATATTAAGCTGATATTGTTTATCAATCAAAATTAAGTATAAGATATTTAAAATCTGTCCCCCAAATATTAAGATACTGTTTTCACTTTCCTAAACCTGAAGGTTAACAGGCAAAGGTTTTCCTCCTTCCCTTCTGCCTCCTCTGTTCTTCATCATTCACTTCCCTGGGGATTCTTTCTGCCTTCTGAATAGTTCTCTTCTCTTCTCCTGCCCAGGCTTTTGCCTGTTACCTCCTCTGATCTCCTATTCTGTGTCTTTCTTCATCTATCCTTACTCATCTCCTTGCCTTTAGAATCAAAGCCCTTTCATTCCTCCACACTGTCAGGTCATCTTTTTATGCATAGATTACTTTTAGCATACATTATACATACTAATGACTTCATTATGACATTGTATTCATGTGTATAGTGTATTTTTATTATATTCTCTTCTCTCACCTGTCTTTCTCTTCTCAACTAATCCCCCTTCTTTCATGTTTGAATTTGTTTTTGTTCATTTTTTTTGGGGGGGGGTTCTGATGACCCAGTGAGTTACATTAGGACTGCTTATAGGAGCATGGCTGAGGGATTATGTGCAGGAGCATGGGCACCAGACCACTGGGCATACCACTCAACAAAATGTCTCCCTCTCCTGCATTAATTGCCTACAGATACTTAGGGAGTATCGGGAGAGCCTCGTTAGCCCTTTGCCACTCCAAGACATGATAGGGCCAATCTTGTGCAGTCTTGTTCAGGTTCAGTGGCCAAGCCGTAGCATGCAACTCTAGTTATTCACTACTTTATTGTTCAATATTCTTGGGTTATTCCCTGTAACAAATAAAATTCAAAGTCATAGACTATGTCCTGCTGGGTAATAGTTTGAATTCATATACCACCTTCTCCTTACATATTATACTTCAACTTTTCCTATTTTGAATGTGTGCATGTGTGTGTGTGTGTGTGTGTGTGTGTGTGTGTGTGTGTGTGTGTACTTCAGATGACTACTTATGAGAATCAGTTCTCTTTCACTATGTGAGACCCAGGGATCAAATTCAGATTATCGGGCTTAGCAGTAAGTGCTTTTATCCCCTGTTGCCAGCCCATGTATATATGTACGTATGGGCTGGACATAGGTATATATTTATATATTAATATATAAATATAATATATATTTCCCCCCTTGAGTTTTTTAAGGCAAAATCTTACTCTGTAGCCCAGAGTGGTCTGGAACTTACAGCAACCCTCCTGCATTAGACTCCCAAGTGTTGGATTTAAAATCCTGAGGCACCACACCCAGCTTCTGAAATTGTTTCACTCAAGCCCATTCTCTTCTGTACAGTGTTCTCTCTGAAGTGGCCTGCCCTGACATAGAACAAATCTTACCACTAAAATTTCAGCTCAGATGGGAGCCTCTTCTCCAAAACCTTACCTAGTTTCAACCTGACCTCTTCTCACGGTGTTCCCTACACACTGCCAGTTATGGAGCAGTTGTCACATTCTAGTGGCTTACACAGCTGCCTCACTCCTGGACTGTGAGTTATGTGAGGACCAGTAACGTTGTTTCTATAGTCGGAGCACACTAAGTGCTGGCTGCATGTTTAATGAGCACGTACATGAATAGAAATTTAATTGTTACAGCCAGGCATGGTGGCACACACCTTTAATCCCAACACTTGGGAGGCAGAGGCAGGCGGATCTTTGTGAGTTCAAGGCCAGCCTGGTCTACAGAGGGAGTTCGAGGACAGCTGGGGCTATAGGGAGACCCTGTCTCCAAAACACCAAAAAAAAAAAAAAAATTTTAATTGTTACACAGGTGAAAATGAACAACTAAAAAGAAATGCTGATCTTTTGAAAGAGAAGTTAAAATCTCATGAGGAGGTAAGCTTATATGCCCTTGTATTCAGCCAGCCCTTGACAACCATTTGTTTATTCAAAGTACAAGCAGGCTGTTTGGGACCTGGAGAGCTGACTCAGCCATTAAGAACCTTAGATGCTTTTTGGGAGGACCAGTTTCAGTTCCCAGCAGCCATATGGCAGCTAACAACTGTTTGTAAATGCTGTTTCAGGGGATCTGAGGCCCTCTTCTGACCTCCATTGGCATTTCACATACACGGTTCACTTACACACAGGCACACAAATTATACGTAAGGTACAGAGAGTCTTTCAAGCACAGGACTCTCAGTTGGTTTTAGGCTCTAGTGGATGGACCCACACTGAGAGATAATTAGGGACACAAATTGGTCTCTTTAGGCCTTCTTTCTATCCTTTTTTTTTTTTTTTTACTATAACTTAGTGTTTATATTTAATATTGACAACCAAAAAATATATATAAATATCTTCCATCTATACACAGCAGGTCAGGAGTGTCCGTGTCTTCTTCAGCAGTAAGTTCTCAGCCTCTGAGGTCCTTCTCGTGGTGCTCTCCTGGCCCTCGGTGCACAGACTAGAACCTGGCAGCCCAATCTGCCCTTTCCCTCTCTGCCCTGCACTCCAGTGCTTCCAACTGGTCTCAGACAAGGAAAGATTAATCTGAGTGGTTCGGTAGGAAGAGAAAGGAATGGGCAAATCCTAAAATGGAGCCCAACCCCTATGGTGGGAGATCCAGGCCTATGGAAGGGGGTGGCTGCAACCACCTCTTAGGGCAGAAGCCTCGTAGTTAATAGTTTGATTAGTGTGCCCTTGGTCCTAGGTCCAGCCCTACAGATTAGCTTGGCAAAGAAGGCATGTGTCTGGACAGAGATTGGTCCCCACCCTCAGGCACTGAGCCATTAGGGGTGAAGACTAGGGTGTGGGGATAGGAGAGTGGCTGATAAAAAAAAATCAGCAATAAAAAAATTATAAAATCTGTTGTTTATCTGAATTGATCTGAGCAACCGTCTTGCTTTCATTAAAATCCTACAGCCATTAGAGTCCTGAATATTCTTCTGGGCATCCATGCTGGCTGAAGAAAGCAGCCCCAGGCCTGCTCAGCTGAGATCTGTCAGTGTGGAGAAGTCTCACCCAGCTGCCTGTGCTGCTGAGAGCAAGCAGCGCTGGTGGTGTGGGGCGCTCACACTTGGGAGGAACAGCTCCTTGGGGTCTTGTCACTTTGTAGACCTTCTTTCATACACATAAATTGCACACTAAATTGGGCAGTGGGCAACAGGGGGAGTCATGGATAAGGGACGAGATTAAATACCATCAAAATATATGTTGTGTGAAAATCACGAAAACTCAATTAAAAAATTTTAATGATAATTTAAAATTTTTTTAATTTCATTTATTTTGCATGTGTATGAATGTACTGTCTGCATGTAGGTTTGTGCACCCGTGTCGTGCAATGCCCTGGAGGTCAGAAGAGGGTGTCGGATTCCCCTGGAACTGGAGTTACAGACGGTTCTCAGCTGCCATGTGGGTGCTGGGGATCAAACCCTGGTCCTCTGTAAGAGCAGTCGGCGCACTTAACCGCTAGAGCCATCGCTCCAGCCACTGATTTTTAAATTTTTAAAAAATATTTTCTTTTTGGGGGCTGGAGAGATGGCCTAGCGGTTGAGAGCGCCGACCGCTCTTACAGAGGACCCGGGTTCGATCCCCAGCACCCACATGGCGGCCGAGAACCGTTTGAAACTCCAATTCCAGGAGAACTCCAGTTCCAGGGGAATCCGACGCCCTCTTCTGACCTCCGCGGCATTGCACGACACGGGTGCACAGACCTGCATGCAGACAGTACATTCATACACATACGGAAATAAATAAAATAAAAAAAAAATTAAAAAAAAATATTTTCTTTTTATTTTATGTATGTGAGCATATTGCTTACATGGATATAAATGCATCCATGTCACGCAGTGCACATGGACATGAGAAGAGGGCATCAGATCGCCTGGAACTGGAGTTACAAGTGGTTATTGTCCACCATATGGGTGCTGGGAATTGAACCCAGGTCTTCTTCAAGAGCAGTCAGTGCTCTTACCCACTGAACAATACCTCCAGCCCAATATTTTTAATTCCTTGAGAAGAAATACTCTGGGCATCGTTGCACAAACCTTTAATCCCAGCACTCAGGAGGCAGATTTCTATGAGTTCAAGGCCAGCCTTGTCTATAATGTGAGTTACAGGACAGCTGGGGATACAGGGAGACCCTGTCTCAAAAAGGCAAATAAATAAATAAATAAAAAACCCTGGGAAACGTGTGTGATTCACGGGGACACACAAAGAAATGTCAGGACAGAATCACCTCAACAGAGTTGTCTTTGATCTTCATATGTGCATCATCACACTTATGTTTCCCAGCTTTACCCACTGAGCCATTTCCCTGGTGCTGCTTAGATTTTTGACTTCTTTGTAGTCAGTATATTAATCCTAAATCTGATGTGTACCTAGGAAAGGTTTTCTTCTATAGGCTGTCTCTTCATTTAAATAACTTTTCTTTGCTCTAGGAAAGGTTTTCTTCTATAGGCTGTCTCTTCATTTAAATAACTTTTCTTTGCTATAGAGAAAGTTTTAACTTTATAAAGTCCCTTTTACTGATTGCTGAAATTATTTTTTGAAAAATTGGGGAGCTTTCAGAAAGTTCTTTTTTTCACATGAATTTATTTTTATTTTTTTAACAAATCTAGACCCGTGTCCCCCCCAAATTCCCCCACCCCACCAGAGCTCATGCATTCTGCCAAACATGTTTTCATCTCTTTCTCAGTCTTTCTCGATATTCTCCATGAGGAAGTTGACTGTTTTGAGCCGAAGTTCACTGTTTCAGTCAATTCTTCTATACAGTCCTTTCTGTTGTTGTTGTTATTGTTTCCAATATGCATCACTCCCAACTGCTTTGGACAAAAGCTCAGGGGGCCATACACAAGAAATACAACTAGGTAACTGGCACTAGCATCCACAGATGAGGGATACCATTCGTCATTTGTTTTTCTGGAACTGTGTTACTTCACTTAGTATGATGTCCTCTAGCTCCAGCCATTTTCCTGCAAAGCTCATGATGTTGTCTTTCTTTACTGCTGCATAGAACTCCGTTGTGTAGATGTACCACAGTTTCTCTATCCACTCATCAGTTGAGGGGCATTTGGGTTGGTTCCAGCTCCTTGCTATTGTGAAGAGAGGTGAAATAAACATGGCCGTGCATGTATCTCTGCGGTGGGGTGAGTCTTGAGGGTACATGCCCAGGAGTGGTATGGCTGGGTCGGGTGGCAAGTTCATTCCAAGTCTTCCAAGGGTTCTCCACACTGCTTTCCATAGTGGCTGTATGAGTTTACATTCCCACCAGCAGTGGATGAGTGTTCCTCTTTCTCCACAACTTCTCCAGCACTTGGTATCATTTGTTTTCTTGATCCTAGCCAGTCTTATTGGAGTAAGATGATATCTTAAAGTGGTTTTGATTTGCATTTCCTTAATGATTAGTGATGTTGAGCAGTTCTTGAGGTGTTTCTCAGACATCTCTAATTCCTC
>VZQC01010672.1:4990-81442 GCA_009823505.1 Rhizomys pruinosus | reverse complement strand
TTTTTTTTTTCATTTTTAGCTATAAGTGATAATCCATGAGTACAAGCATCCTTCATGCAAAACCTATCTGCAGGCTGTTGTGCCCAAACACCTACAGCCCCACCATCCAGTGGGGGGTGACAGGTTGTTTGTTCAATCAAGTTGATCAAATGAGTGTCCAGACTACATTGCTGTAGTTTCACCATTCACCCCAATCGCAGCCCTTACATTCTACCACGCCCCCTCTTCCGCAGGTTGTTCCCTAGGCTTAGAAAAGGGGCACAGGTGGATGAGAGGTAAAACAGTCCACTCTCTCTGGAGCTGTTGACTTGGACTCTGGTCAATTCTGGCTGTTTCCTTTCATGGGCTGACAGTTTGTCCAGGAATAACCTTTCGATCCTACTAATGAAGAACAAGCAATTAGATATATAGGTATTTAAGCAGCACTAATAGTTATGGTAGGTTACTTTAGCATAGACACATGTTTGGATATGTTAATCCATGAATTACAATTTTCCCCCCTGTTAAATATGACAGGGTCTTACTGTGGCTTATAACATCTAACCTGTAGAGGATGTAAGCTTGTGGCATCAGCCAGAGTTCCTACCTTTAAAGGGAATGTTTCTGTCATTTCCCCATTTAGGATGATATTGGCTGTGGGATTCCTGTATGTGACTTTGTTTACATAGAGGAATGATCTCTCCAATCCAATTCCCTCTAGGACTTTAAGCATGAAGGGATGCTGGATTTTGTCAAAGGCTTTTTCAGCATCAATTGAGATGATGGTGTGTTTTTTTCTCTTTCATTCCATTTATGTGTTTGATGATGTTTATTGATTTTTGTATGTTGAACCATTCCTGCATCTCTGGTATGAATCCAACTTGGTCATGATGGATGATCTTGATGTAGTTCTGTGTACGATTTGCCAGTATCTTGTTTAGAATTTTGGCATCTGTGTTCATTAGGAAGATGGGTCTGTAATTCTCCTTTTTCGTTGTATCTTTGCCTGGTTTTGGTAATAGAGTGATGCTGGCTTCATAGAAGGAATTTGGGAGAATTCCCTCTGATTATATCCTTCTGAACAGTTTCAGTAATAATGGTTGTAGGCCTTTTTGAAATTTTTTATAGAACTCTTCCATGAAACTGTCTGGGCCTGGGCTTTTGTTAGTTGGGAGGTTTCTTATTACATCTTCAGTTTCTTCATGTATTAAGGGTCTGTTTAAGCTATTGATCTCTTCTTGGTTGAACTTTGGTGATTCCCAGGATTTCAGATATTCATCCATTTCTTCTAGGTTTTCAAACTTGGTAGAGTATACATTTTTGAAGTATTCCCGTATGATTTTCTGGATCTTTTCCTTGTCTGTTTTTATATTTCCCTTTCATCATAGATTGTATTGATTTTGAGTTGTTCCTTCTTTCTTTTGGTTAACTGGGATAGAGGTCTGTCTATCTTGTTTATTCTTTCAAAGAACTAACTTTTGGATTCATTGATTTTTTGTATTGTTTTCTTTGTATTTCATTGATTTCTGCTCTGATTTTTGTTATTTCTTCCTTTCTGCTGCATTTAGGGTTCATCTGTTGTTTCCTCTCAAGTGCTTTTAGCTGCAGTGTTAGATCATTCACTTGTGCTCTTTCTGTTTTTCTAATGTAGGCATCCAGGGCTATAAACTTCCTTCTTAGGACTGCTTTTAAGGTATCCCATAGGTTTTGTTGTGTTGTATTGTCATTATCATTCAGTTCCAGGAATGCTTTTATTTCTTTCTTTATCTCTTCCTTGACCCATTCATTATTCAAGAGTGTGTTGTTTAGTCTCCATGTGGTCTTGTAGGCAGGAGGGCTTGTCCTGGTGTTGATGTTGAGCTTTATTGCACTGTGGTCTGATAGAATGCATGAAATTATTTCAAACTTTTTGTATTTGTGGAGGTTTCTTCTGTGTCCCAGTAGGTGGTCTATTTTGGAGAATGTTCCATGGGGTGCTGAGTAGAAAGTGTATTCTCTGGTATTAGGATGGAATGTTCGGTAGAGGTCTATGAGGTCCATTTGGTGTATCATATCGTTCAGTTCGGATGTCTCTCTGTTTATTTTTTGTCCTGTTGACCTATCCAAAGGACTCAGTGGGGTATTGAAAGGTTGAAATCTCCTACTATGAGTGGTACTGGGGTTAGTCTGTGACTTGGGGTCCTTGAGCTGTCTGAGGAATGTTTGGTGCACCGAATTTGGGGCAATGTAAATATTCATAATTGTGAAATCTTGCTTTGGTGATTGGTTCCTTTGGTATAAAATGTAATGGCCTCTTTGTCACTCTTCTGATTTCTTTTACTTTGAAGTGTTTTTTTTTTTTTTTTTTTTTTTTTTTTTTTTTTTTTTTTTTTTTTTTTTTTTTTTTTTTTTTTTTTCCACTCTTTCACCTTATGATGGTGTCTGTCCTTGAAGAGGTGTTGTTTCTTGTAGACAGCATGTTGACGGATTATGTTTTCCTAATCCATCTCCCAGGTCTAGTCTTTTGATTGGGGAATTTTAGTCCATTAATATTTAGGTTATGACTGATAGGTTGTGTTGCTTCCTTTTGCCCTTAATCCATTTGTGGTTGGGTTTTGGTTTGACTCCAGTTATGCTTTTTATTGATTGCTCTTTCCTGGTGCCTGGATGTGGTTGTGCTCCTTTCGTCTGTTCTTGAATGGGCTTCAAGTATTCTCGAAGGGTTGGTTTTTCCGGACATGTATTCTTTTCAGGTTGTTTATGTCATGGAAGGTTTTTTTTTTATTTTTTTTTTCTCCTTCAGCTATAATTGATGTTTTGGCTGGGTATAGTAAACTGGGTTGGCATCCATGGTCCTGTACCACTGGGAATGCTTTGCTCCAGGTTCTTCTTGCGTATTCATAGTTTGCATGAGAAGTCAGTTGTAATTCTGATAGGTTTCCCCTTTAGGTCACTTATTGTGTTTTTCTCTAGTGGCTTTAAGAATTTTGTCTTTGTTTTGGGTGTCTACATTTTAACTATGATGTGGTGTGAGCAATTTCTTTTCTGATCTTATTTATTTGGGAGTTCTATGGCTATCTTGTATTTTAATTGGTTTGTCCTTTTTTAGTTTGGGGAATTTTCATCTATGATTCTGTTGAAGATTCTGATCAATACCATTCTCCTTGGGATTCTTCCCTTCCTCTATTCCTAGATGTGGATGTTTGATCTCTTCATAGTTTTCCCACAGTTCCGGTTTTCCACTTTTGTGTAGTTTTAAAATTTTCATAATCTTCCTTGAGGTTTTTTAGTTGTTCTGTTTTATCTGCCAGGCCTGATATTCGTTGTTCTGCTTCTGAGCTTTTTCCATTCCTTTCCCTTAATGGATGAGTGTTTGATTTCCCTTTTTAATTTCATCCTGATTTTCCTTTAGTGTTTCTATTTCTGTTTGGAGCTTCTCAATCTCTTCCTTAGCTCCTTGCTTCGGCTGGTTGGTTTTCTTACATTTTTCAGCATGGGATCTTTTCAGTGTTTCTACTTCCTTCCAGAGCTTGGCATTCTCGCGCTCTAGGTCCTTCTTGAGTGGCTTCATTCTCTTTTCTTAGTTCTTTGATTTGTTCTTTTAATAATCGTTGTGTTTCTTTAAATATGTTCCCATTGTGTTTCTGAAAGCTGTGTCCTGGGCATCCCCAGAAGGGATCCCACTGCAGGAAAGTCTTCCATAGGGTTGGTAGGAGCTTGGTGCAGGATTATCCTGCCCCTTTTCCAGTGTTGTCTCTTCTTTGTGATCCTGGCATATGGGGCTTCTCCTGGCCTGGATTCAGTGTGAGTCCTAAATATGCCTCTTCACTGTGTTGAAGCTTGCTTTGTTTGCCCCCTTCAGATGCCTTTGTAATCCCAGTTGGTGGGGGGGAGGCTCTTCAGCCTACTCCCTGGTACTTTCTGCTGGCCTCAAGAGATCTCAGATCTGAAGAGTCACACGCCCCACCTTTATAACCACTGGGAGGATAACTCTGGCCCCACATAGCCACAAAAGCCAATCATCCAAAGACAGCTGGATTAAGAATCAACAATCAGCCTTGGGCTGAAGGCACCAAGTCTCCACCTGCTTCCTTCTCTTCCTTCCGCTGGCCTCAGGAGAATCTCTCGGTTTTCTTTTTTTTTTTTTTTTGTGGGAGTGGGGTAGAGTGGGGTGTTGTTATAGGTGATTTATTATATATTTATTAGTTATTATGTTAATTTATTATTTAGTTTCTCCACCCTGACACATTCCTCGTGGAATTCAAACTCAAACAAAAGATCTAGAACATAGTTGCCCTGATTTCTATTTCCCTAAATTTCCATTAAAATGTTCTTAGAAAGCTTTGCCTTTAGTGATCTGAGGCTTGGGAGTTGAGCTTCAGACTCATGGTGGGTTCTCAGGTGCTAAGGACGTGTTCACTGTGCCTCTGACTCTTCCCAGAGAGCAAGTCCTGCTCCACAGAGTAATCCTAGCTCCTGGCTGCAATACCCCTAAGGTCGTAGCACTCTTGGTCTGTAATGAAACAGATGGAAATTTTCTAATCAGAATACTGGAATTGAGCCCAAGGAGTAAGGACCAGGGTGGTGGTTTGGGGGCTTGACTGGATAGGGCTTATCGGGAAGTTTAATGCCTGAGTGCTGAAGGGGTTTGGGGAATGGGGAGACATGATATTTGATTGGGAAGCATTGTATGAGTTGTACAAAGGCTCAGTGGAATTTTTTCATTTAAATAAAAGAAAATAAAAAATAAAAACGTTTCAGTAAAGTGCAATATATGGGACCATGGCTGTCACCTTTCTCTAGGTTGTTTTCATTTTGTCAATGTTTATTTCTTTTGTTTTGATTCTCTTCCCTTCCCTTCCTTTCCCCTCTCTGTGGCAGTGAGTGTGTATCTGTGTGTGTGTGTGTGTGTTTAATTTTTAAATTTTATTTAATTTACTGTATGTGTATAATGTACTGTCTGCATGCAAGGTTGTGCACCCATTTCGTGCAATGCGCAGAGTCAGAAGAGGGTGTCAGAACTCCCTGGAACTGGAGTTCTCCTGGAAATGGAGTTTCCGATGGTGGTCGGCCACATTTGGGTGCTGGGGGAATCTAGCCCGGGTCCGTCTGCAAGAGCAGTTCGGGTGCGCATTAACCAGCTAGGCCCATCTCTCCAAGCCACTCCTGTTTTTTCTAATGTAAGCACCCAGTGCTATAAACTTCCCTCTTAAGGACTGCTTGTAAAGTGTACCATAGGTTTTGTTGGGTGCAGTGTCATTGTCATTTAGTTCCAGGAATGCTTTAAGTTTTTCTTTATTCCTCCTATTGACCCATTCAGATGTGTTTTGTTTAGTCTCCATGTATTGTTGTAGATAGCAGGACTTATCCTGGTGTTTGAATATTGAGCTTTAGTGCACTGTGATCTGATAAGAAGCATGAAATTACTTCAATATTTTTGTATATTGGGTTGAGGTTCTTTTCAGTGTCCCCCAGGTATTGGTGCAATTATGGAGAAATGTTCTGTGGGTGCTAGTAGAAGTATATTCTCTGTGTTTGGGTGTAATACTCAGAAGATGCTTGTGAGGTCCATTTAGTGTAAAATTGTGTCAGTTAAGAGGTCTCTCTGTTTATCTTTGTCCAGTTGATCTGTCCAACAGACTCAGTGGGGTGTAAATCCCCTATGATGAGTGTGTTGGGGTTAACTGTGGCCCAAAGTCCTGTAGATTTGTATTTACAAAGGTTGGTGCACGGAGTTTGGTGCATACATATTTCCTGATTAGATGAAGCTTCATGGGTTACAATTTTTCCCTTGATCGATATACATGCCCTCTCTTGTCTCTTCTAATACTTCTACTTTGAAGTCGATTTTGTCTGAAATTAGAGAGAGAATATGAACAGAGCAGTAACAAAGTAGAGCAACTCCGTGCTTTCTTTTTAGTACATTTACTTGGAATATTTTTCCAACCTTTTCACTTTAATTGATGCCTATCCTTAGGGTGAGATTGGTTTATTGTAGACAACAATTGAATGGGGTTCTGTTTCCCCAACCACTCTCCAAGTCATGTCCTTTATATATTTATATTTTATTTTTTTCTTCTTTTTTCTTTTTATTTATTTTGTATATGTACATGACGTGTACTGCTGCATGTAGGTCTGTGCAACAGTGTCGTGCGTGGGGGGACAATGCCTGGAGGTCAGAAGAGGGTGTCACATTCCCCCTGGAACTGGGAGTTAAAGAGGTTCTCAGCTGCCCTATGGTGGTAGGACGAACCAAGGTTCCTCTGCAAGAGCAGTTGCGCTCTTAACGCTAGGCCATCTCTTCCAGTCCCAAGTCTATGTCCTTTTGATTGGGGAGTTTTAGCCTGTTGATATTTAAGGTTATAATTGAAGGACGGATGTTGCTTCCTTTCACCATATTATCCGTTTGCATTTTTTGTGTAGGTTTCTACCTCTACATTTCTGTTTTTAGTAATTTTTTATTCTTTCAGAGGTGCCGGGTAGTTGTTCCTCTCCTCTGTCCTTTGAATTGGTTTAAGCAATTCTCTGGAGGGTTGGTTTTTTCCAAGCAATGTATTTTCTTTCATCTTGGGTATGTCCCATGGAGAATTGTTTTGCTCTTTCTTGTCTAAACAGAGAAGTTTGATATTTTTGCTGGGTAGTGTAACCTGGGTTGGCATCCATCGTCCGTTTGGCACTGGGAATGCTTTGGTCACATTCTTCTTGCTATTCATGGTTTGTGCTGAAAAGTCCGCTGTGATTCTGATAGCTTTTCCCTTATATGTAAATTGTTTGTTTTTCTCTTGATGGCTTTCAGAATTCGGTCTTTGTTCTGGGTATCTAGTATTTAACTACGATATGGCTGGGGGAGTTTCCTTTCTGGTCTAGTGTATTTGTTTTTCTACTTGCTTCTTGTATTTACATGGGTTTTGTCGTTTTTGAGTTTGGGGAAATTTTCCTCTAGTATTTTGGTTGACAATGTGGTCAATACCATTTTTTTGGGATTCCTCTCCTTCCTATATCCCTATGATCGAGGTTGTTTGATCTTTTTTCATAGTGTCCCACAATTTCTTGTTGTTACCCACTCTTGTGTAGTTTTTAAGAATTTTTCATAGTCTTTTAAAGTGGAGCGTTTAGTTGCTCTTGTTGTCTTCTAGGTCGATAAATTCTTTTTTCTGCTTCCCATTCTGCTTCTGAGGCTTTTTCCCATCTTTCCTCTTGATGGATGACTGTCCAATTTCCTTTTATTTTTCGTCCTTGGGTTTCCTTACAATTTTCCATTTCCTTTTGGAGCTTCTCAAACTTTTTTTTTTTTTTTTTTTTTTGTTTTCTTTTTTGTTCTTGTCTGTTTGGAGTTTTTTCCTTCCAGAGTTTGTCAGTTTGTCCCTCTAGCTCTTTCAATACTCTGTCCTTTTCTACTTTTAGTTCTTTCGAAGTTTGTCCCCCTTGTCTTCCTCTAGGTGCCCTCCCTTTCTGGTTTTTTCATTCTCTCCCCTTAGTTTTTTATGATTTCTGTGAATATATCNGAACTTGTGTCTCTCTGGAAGTGAAGCCCGATGCTTATATTTTGCTTATTTTTAATAATTCTTTAAATTTTCTGATTCTCAACCTCGGTGAAGCTTTCATACACCCTGAAGTATTGGTCTCAGAAACTAAAAGTGCTTGTAGAGAATTCTGAGTTCTCTCAAACTTCTGCCTCTTTTCAAATCTGAATTAAAATCATTAGTGCTCATGCTTTATGGTACCATGAATTTGTCAATGCTGTACTTCTTCAGAACAGGTACTTAGAAATATTTGAGTAGGCTATCTAATTTTCTTACCTGTGGCCGTGAAGTTAGTTTCAGTCCTTACCTAACATTCTTTTGGTTTTCTTTCCTTCTTTAATTTCTTTTTCTTTTTCTTTTTCTGGTGTTTGTTGAGACAGGAAGTACCCCATAGTCCCAGCTGGCCTGAAATTTGAGCTAATTAACAGGCTGGCCTTGAACCCACAGAGTTTTCCTCCCAAGGGCTGGGATTAATGGGATGTGCCACCACGCCCAGCTCCTTCGCTCTTTGTAAGGCTACAATATACCTTCTCTGACAGTTACCTTTCCAAACATTGCTCCAAATTCCTTCATAAAATCTTTGAGAAAAAGTCTGTTAAAGTGTAGGTTGGTAGTGAAGGCAGTGTCCACATGGGATTACACAGGGGACTGTAACTTACTAGGAAATCTGAATTTTAATTTTCGTTTTTAATTGTTTGAGTGCTTCTGCATGTTGCAGTAGTTTTCATGAATCCCAATGAAATTAGTTCATTTTTGCATCAAGGGATATCTGGGTTTGGGAGCTTCCGTCTATAGGGCTTAACTAGAAGATTAATGCATGAGAGCTGAGCGGGTTTGGGGATGTTTGATTGGGAAGCATTGTGCACGTTGTCCAAATGCTCAATAAAAATTTTAATGTCAATAAACAAACAAACAATAAAACGTTTCCAGTAAATGCTTATATGGGTCCCTGACTGTCGCCTTTCTCTAGGTTTTTATCCTTTTGTCAACTTTGGTTTTGTTTCTCTTCCCTTCCCCACCCCCCACCTCTGGCTGTGAGTTTGTATCTCATTGTGGGAGGGGGGTAGAGTGGGGTGTTGTTATACGTGGTTTATTTATTTATTTATTTATTTATTTATTTATTTATTTATTTTCTCCACCCTGAAACATTCCATCGTGGAACTCAAAGTCAAACAAAAGATCTAGAACATAGTTGCTCTGATTTCTATTTCCCTAAATTTCCATTAAAATGTTCTTAGAAAGCTTTGCCTTTAGTGATCTGAGGCTTGGGAGTTGAGCTTCAGACTCATGGTGGGTTCTCAGGTGCTAAGGACGTGTTCACTGTGCCTCTGACTCTTCCCAGAGAGCAAGTCCTGCTCCACAGAGTAATCCTAGCTCCTGGCTGCAATACCCCTAAGGTCGTAGCACTCTTGGTCTGTAATGAAACAGATGGAAATTTTCTAATCAGAATACTGGAATTGAGCCCAAGGAGTAAGACCAGGGCTGGTGGGTTTGGGGGCTTGACTGGATAGGGCTTAGCTGGAAGTTTAATGCATGAGTGCTGAAGGGGGTTTGGGGAATGGGGAGACATGATATTTGATTGGGAAGCATTGTATGAGTTGTACAAAGGCTCAGTGGAATTTTCATTTAAATAAAGAAATAAAAAATAAAACTTTTCAGTAAATGCATATATGGGACCATGGCTGTCACCTTTCTCTAGGTTGTTTTCATTTTGTCAATGTTTATTTCTTTTGTTTTGATTCTCTTCCCTTCCCTTCCTTTCCCCTCTCTGTGGCAGTGAGTGTGTATCTGTGTGTGTGTGTGTGTGTTTAATTTTTAAAATTTTATTTATTTCTGTATGTGTATGAATGTACTGTCTGCATGCAAGTTTGTGCACCCATTTCGTGCAATGCTGCAGAGGTCAGAAGAGGGTGTCAGACTCCCCTGGAACTGGAGTTCTCCTGGAATTGGAGTTTCAGATGGTTTTCGGCCACATGTGGGTGCTGGGGATCTAGCCCGGGTCCTCTGCAAGAGCGGTCGGTGCTCTTAACCACTAGGCCATCTCTCCAGCCCCTCCTCTGTTTTTTTAATATAGGCACCCAGTGCTATAAACTTCCCTCTTAGGACTGCTTTTAAAGTGTCCCATAGGTTTTGTTGTGTTGCATTGTCATTGTCATTTAGTTCCAGGAATGCTTTTATTTCTTTCTTTATTTCCTCCTTGACCCATTCAGTAGTGTGTTTTTTAGTCTCCATGTGTTCATGTAGGTAGCAGGACTTATCCTGGTGTTGATATTGAGCTTTATTGCACTGTGATCTGTTAGAATGCATGAAGTTATTTCAATTTTTTTGTATTTGTTGAGGTTCTTTCAGTGTCCAAGTATGTGGTCAATTATGGAGAATGTTCTGTGGGGTGCTGAGTAGAAAGTATATTCTCTGGTGTTTGGGTGTAATACTCAGAAGATGCTTGTGAGGTCCATTTCCTTTATTGTATTGTTCAGTTAAGATGTCTCTCTGTTTATTCTTTGTCCAGTTGATCTGTCCAACAGACTTAGTGGGGTATTAAATCCCCTACTATGAGTGTGTTGGGGTTAATCTGTGCCTCAAAGTCCTCTAGAATTGTATTTACAAAGGTTGGTGCACTGGAGTTTGGTGCATATATATTCATGATTGTGAAGTCTTCATGGTTAATTTTCCCTTTGATGAGGATATAATGGCCCTCTTTGTCTCTTCTAATTACTTCTACTTTGAAGTCTATTTTGTCTGATATTAAGATAGCAACTCCTGCTTTCTTTTTAGTACCATTTACTTGGAATATTTTTTCCAACCTTTCACTTTAAGTTGATGCCTATCCTTAAGGGTGAGATAGGTTTCTTGTAGACAGCATATTGATGGGTTCTGTTTCCTAAGCCACTCTCCAAGTCTATGTCTTTTATTTTTAATATTTTATTTTTTTCTTATTTTTTATTTTTATTTATTTTTGTATGTGTATGAATGTACTGCCTGCATGTAGGTCTGTGCACCTGTGTCGTGCAATGCTGTGGAGGTCAGAAGAGGGTGTCACATTCCCCTGGAACTGGAGTTAAAGATGGTTCTCAGCTGCCATATGGGTGCTAGGGATCGAACCCAGGTCCTCTGCAAGAGCAGTTGGCGCTCTTAACTGCTAGGCCATCTCTCCAGTCCCAAGTCTATGTCTTTTGATTGGGGAGTTTAGCCTGTTGATATTTAAGGTTATAATTGAGAGGAATAAGTAGCTTCCTTTCATCTTATATGTTTGCATTTTTTTGTGTAGGTTTCTACCTCTACATTTCTGTTTTTATTAATTTTTTTTCTTTCAAGGTGCCTGGGGGTAGTTGTTCCTCTCCTCTGTCCTTTGAATTGTTTCAAGCATTCTCTGGAGGGTTGGTTTTCCAAGCATGTATTCTTTCATCTTGTTTATGTCATGGAAGATTTTTCTCTTGCTTTCAACTAGAATTGATAGTTTTGCTGGGTATAGTAACCTGGGTTGGCATCCATAGTCCTTTAGCACTGGGAATGCTTTGGTCCACATTCTTCTTGCTTTCATGGTTTGTGCTGAAAAGTCCGCTGTGATTCTGATAGCTTTTCCCTTATATGTAACTTGTTGTTTTTCTCTTGTGGCTTTCAGAATTCTGTCTTTGTTCTGGGTATCTAGTATTTAACTACGATATGGCTGGGGGAGTTTCTTTTCTGGTCTAGTGTATTTGGTGTTCTACTTGCTTCTTGTATTTACATGGGTTTGTCTTTTTTTAGTTTGGGGAAATTTTCCTCTATTATTTTGTTGAAAATGTGGTCAATACCATTTTTTTGGGGATTCTTCTCCTTCCTCTATCCCTATGATGCAGAGGTTTGATCTTTTCATAGTGTCCCACATTTCTTGGTTGTTCCACTCTTGTGTATTTTTAAATTTTTCATAGTTTTTACTTGAGCTTTTAGTTGCTCTGTGTTGTCTTCTAGGTCTGATATTCTTTTTTCTGCTTCCTCCATTCTGCTTCTGAGGCTTTTTCCCATTCTTTCCTCTTGAATGGATGACTGTCCAATTTCCTTTTATTTTTCTTCCTGTGTTTTCCTTACAATTTCCATTTCCTTTTGGAGCTTCTCAAACTTTTCTTGTAGCTCGTTGGTTTCCTTTTTCATTCCAGTGTGGGATCTTTTCAGTGTTCCCAGTTCCTTCCAGAGTTTGTCATTTTGTCCCTCTAGCTCTTTCTGGAATCTGTCATTTTCTCCTTTTAGCTCTTTCTGAAGTTTGTCCTTGTCTTCCTCTAGGTCCTTTCTGAGTTTTTCATTCTCTCCCCTTAGTTTTATGATTTCTTTGAATATATCTGTGTCATGGTTAATCCTGGGTGTCAACTTGTCTGGACTAAGGAACAAATAAGAGAAAAGGGTCTTCTGATTGGACCACCTCAACCCGGATGGCCCACCCCAAATGTGGGTGTTACCTTCTGCCGGCAGGCAGTATTTAAGGCCACGGCAGCGGGAGCTGGCCCCTTTTTTCCTTCTTCCTGCGGCTTGCCTCTCTCTCATCTGGTGAGTTTGTCTTGCTGCTGTGATCAACCTTTCGGATCCCAGCGTGTACTGAGACTGGCAGATCTCCTGGAATCCATTCGGGCCTTCAGCACTAGACTGGGACTCCTGAGACATCCAGCCTTGCNGTATATCCCAAATCTAATTGGCTATTAGCTCTCTCATTGGAGGAATAATACATGGCTGATGCCACAAGCTTGCATCCTCTAGTGGTTAGGAGATGTTATAAGCCACAGTAAGACCCTGCCATATTTAACAGAAAAAACGTAATTCATGGATTAACATACCATCCAAACATCTGTGTCTATACCAAAGTAACCTACCATAACAATTAGTACTGTTTAAATACCTATATATCTAATTACTTCATTAGTAGGATTGAAAGGATATTCATGGACAAACTGTCAGCCCATGAAAGGAAATAGCCAAATTGACCAGATTCCAAGACAACAGCTCCAGAGAAAGTAGACTGTTTGGCTTCTCGTTCACCTGTGCCCCTTTTCTAAGCCTAGGGAACAATCTGCGGAAGAGGGGGCATGATAGAATGTAAGGGCTGCGATTGGGATGAATGATGAAACTACAGCAATATAGTCTGGGCACTCATCTGATCAACTTGATTGAACATACAAGCCCCCCAACCAGATGGTGGGACCCATGGGCTGTGTGGGTTTGGACACAACTGCTTACAAGTTGGTTTTACATGAGGGATGCTTGTACTCATAAATTATTACTTATTGTTAAAAAATGAAAAAAATAAAGAAATAAAAACAGAATCAGTGCTGGAGAGATGGCTCAGCGGTTAAGAGCACCAACTTCTCTTGCAGAAGACCCAGGTTCAATTCCCAGCACCCACAAGGTGACTAAAAACCAACTTTAAGCCAGGTGTGGTGGTGCATGCCTTTAATCCTAGCACTAGGGAAGCAGAGGTGGGAGGATCTCTGTGAGTTCAAGGCCAGCTTGGTCTATAGAGCAAGTTCCAGGCCAGGTGGGGCTACAGGGACACCTTATTTCAAGAAAAAACAAAGAAAAATAAAAAACACAAAAAATAAAAACAAACAGAAACAAAGCTGGGCATGGTGGTGCAGGCCTTCAAAGCCTTACATCATGGTACAAGCCTATAATCCCAACATTCTAGAGTCTGAGGAAGGTGGATATAAAATTTATCAGCCAGCCTAGAATAGTCAGTTTCAGGCTAGCCAGGGCTGTAGAATAAGATCTTGTCTCCAAAAACTATAATGTCTAAATTAAATAATTAATTAAATTGAATTGAAGACCTAGCTCAGTGATAGGGTACAAGGCTAGTATGATCCTGGGTTCAGTCTCTGGCAGCACACACTGAGAAGAACACATGTAGTTTTTAGATATGTTGATTCAGCTCAGTGGGTGATCACTTCCCTAGTTTACCTCTGGCTCCTTGGCTTGATCTCTAACTCCATGGATAAATGAAATAACATATTTGATTTATAAACATAAGATTCTTGTAGGTATAAAATACGAGAAATCAGGTGTCAGGGCTGTTAAGATGGCTTTCTGTTCTGACAGAGAACCTACGTTTGGTTCCCAACACCCTCATGGAGGCTCACAACCACATGTACCTCCAGTTCCAGGGGAGCCAACGCCCTCTTCTGACCTCTGTGGGCTCCTGCATGCAGGTGGTACATATACATATACTAAGGCACATAAAAGAAACAATTAAAAGAATAAGTACCAGCATCTTGGAGAAAAATTTATTTTAGTCTGGCATAAAGGTGCTCACCTTTAATCCCAGCACCCAGGAGGCAGAGGCATGCAGATCTGTGTGAGTTCAAAGCCAGTTTGGTCTACATACTGAGTTATAGGCCATCTGGGATTACAGGGAGACCCTGTCTCAAAAAGACCAACAAAATTTATTTTATTTTATTTTATTTTTATGTGCATGAGTGCTTTCACTGCATGTATGTAAGTGTATGTGCCAAAGCGTGCGGAGGTTTGAAGAGGGTGTTAGATCCTATGAACTGGAGATACAAACAGGTATTAATTAGCCAACATGTAGGTACCAGGAACCCAAGTCCTAAGAGTAGCCAGTGCTCTGAAGTTCTGAGCTATCTTTCCAGTGTATAAATATTTTTTTTAAATCAGTGTCTATTTTTGCACGAACAAGATGCTGCTTAGGTATCAACTTTAATTTGTTGGTGCTTAAATGTGTCTATCTATCTATCTATCTATCTATCTATCTATCTATCTATCTATCGATCAATCTATCTATCTAGCATCACTTCTGCATGTAGACATTGTGCCGTCCAGAGGCGCAAATCATCGGAGGCGGACTGGAAATTAATCACACGTTTAATTTGTTTTTCGTAGTTTCTTTTAATGGTACTATTTACTTCTTAACTTCTATTATTCCTAATGTTATTAACAATTGTTAGCAGATACTAACGCTACTAACAACAACAGCTTAGAAACCAAGAATATTTATACCAGTAGTGAGCCAATCAGCAGACAGATTATATAACATAGTGGACCACAGTGGTCCAATCAATAGATAAGTTTTGCGTCTATAGATACAATTTTTTATGTAAGGTATTATGTTCATGAAGTTGACAAGGTAACATAACATATCATCTTAAAAGTTACTGAAGCATGCACACTGTGCTCTTCAGCCAGTGCCTTTTGGCCACAGACCAAATGCCATGGCTACAGACCAAGCGCCATTTCTCCTTAGTCTGTCACTTCAGGCACTCTTTGTCTCCCACAGACATTACTGATCTCATACTTGTAGTGAGCTCCTACCTCTGCTCTGAGTGGTGGGATCACAGATGTGGCTGCCACACTAGTATTTGCTGTTTTTTTTTTTTTTTTTTTTTTTTTATTTTTTTTTTGAGATAGGGTCTTTTTTTTTTTTTTAGTCCCAGATGGCCTGAACTTGTTTTGTAGACCAGATTGGCCTGAACTCATAGAGATGTCCCCTCCTCGGGCCCATGTTGCTAGGATTAAATGTGAGTACCACCATGCCTAGCTAGCATTTGCTTTGTTTGTAGAGACAGAGACTCAGTACTCATATTCTCCTTGAAATACAAATTTCAGACACTGGACCCAAACTTGCCAAACAAGCCCCAGTATCCACTTCCTGAATGGAGGGACTACAGGCAAATGGTATCATGACTTGGTTTCAAATGTAATTCGTCTTCTGAATTTGTTTTGATTTTGTTATTCTAAGACAGAATCTCTTGCAGCCGTGCTGTCCTGAAACTCACTATAGCTAAGGACACACCTGAAATCTGAAGTCCTGGGTTTTTTTGGGGGGGAGGGGGGAGTTCATAAACACCATTCCTAGCCTCCAGTTTAATATATGCCCCGTCTAAGTACCCATAGGCCCAGCTACCTTGCAGTAAAGTTCATAAGCTGTAGATCATCTGGGCCAAATCCAGAGACCTCATTTCAAAATAAATATATCAAGCTGGATGTGGTGGGATACACCTCCTTTCCAAGCACTCAGGAGCAGAGGCAGGCAGATCTCTAAGAGTTCAAGACCAGCCTGGTTTGCCTAATGAGTCCCAGAGCAGCTGGGGCTGCAGGGAGATCCTATCTCAAAAAGACAAAAATTGCTGGGCATGGTGACACATGCCTTTAATCCCAGCACTTGGGAGGCAGAGGCAGCCAGATCTCTGTAAGTTCAAGGCCACCCTAGTCTACAAAGTGAGTTCCAGGACAGCTGGGGTTACAGGGAGATCCTGTCTCAAAAAGAAAAAAGAAAAGACTAAAAACAACCAAACAAATAAATAATAAATAAGTGAAATTTTGTATTATCCACAAATGGGCTCATAGCTTTCTCCACATCTCAAGGTTTTTTATTTTATTTTTGATGTGTGTGTGTTTCCTTTGTTTATTTTCTTTTGTTTTACTTAAAAAATATTTTTTGTTAGACAAGATCTTGCTGAAGCCCCAGCTGGCTTGGAACTCAGTACGTAGACCAGGCTGGCCTTGAACTCAAAGGGATCTGCCTGCCTCTGCCTCCCTAGTGTTCATTGGGATTAAAGGCATCCACCACCATGCTTTGATCTTTCTTTCTTTCTTTCTTTCTTTCTTTCTTTCTTTCTTTCTTTCTTTCTTTCTTTCTTTCTTTCTTTCTTTCTTTCTTTCTTTCTTTTTGGTATTTCCCAGACAGGGTCTCCATGTAGTCCCAGTTGTCCTGGAACTCAATCTGTAGACCAGGCTAGCCTTGAACTCACAGAGATCTGCCTGCCTCTGCTTCCCATGTGCTAGGATTTAAGGCGAGTGCCAGCACGCCCAGCTTTTTTTTCTATCAGAGTTCTAAATCAATCAAAATACAGAAAGAGAAAAAAATCCCAAGTCAGATGAAATGAGTAGAGACTCAGACATCCAATCAAATGGCAGATTGGGTTGGAAGGTGAGACACAAAGGGGAGGTGCAAGGAGAAGGATGTATACAAGCATCAGAGCACCAAACTCAGAGTCCTGGCTCCAGACTCTTGGATCCATTGCCTGACCCTGCTGGGATTCGGAGAGCCATCTTTCCTACCCAGAACTGGTCAATACTCACCTCCACCAGGACATACCATCTGATTCGGGTACACTGGACGAGGATGACATGGATCTCTGTTTCAGATGAGTCAATTGAAGACAGTGGTTTTCATTGTAAATACAGTTTGGAATTAATCTCAATCTTCAGTGACAAGTAATGTAATAAGCAATGCCCCCCATTTCACAGGTTCTCCTCAGTCTTTCCAAGGCAGGTTCAATATATGCAAAGGAGAGTATGGGGAGATTGGTCAAGGAAAAATTTCCATCGCTTGTTTTTCAGGGACTTGAAAGGTGATTCATGTCCACTGGCTGTAAAAGAATGGGATTCAGCTTTAGACTCCTGGGGATCCCTTCCTTGTGGGAATGGGAAGGAGAGGAGCAGAGGCTGGAATAGGATGGGGAAATGGTGAACACTTTGCACAGTGGGGTTTATAACAGGCTCCCAATGCTGAGGTGAACTGTGGCTTTGACAGCGGCAGTACCAAGAATGGGGCAAACCAAATTCTCCACCACTGCTTGGGTGATATAATTGTCCCTGACTTGGTTTCTGTGGTGGGTGAGAAGACACAGTCTCAAGAAGTAGCCTGAAAATATATTATTTCCTGAATAGTTCCACAGAATCTTTTTGAGAAAAGAGTTTCACCAGGATGGGCTTCCAGGCCCCAACCACACTCCTGGAGCTGGCAAGGCAGAGGCTGCTGAGGGATGAGGCCTTGGCCATCTCTGCTCTTCAGTACCTTCCCAAGGAACTTGTCCCACCTTTGTTTATGGAAGCCTTCATTGGCAGACAAATGAAGGTCCTGAGTGAGATGGTGGCAGCCTGGCCCTTCCCTTCCTCCCTGTGGGATGGAGACACCTGACCTGGAGACCTTGAAGGCTGTGTTGGCTGAAGTAGATAAGCTGTTGACCCAGAAGATTAACCAGAGGTAAGCAAGGACCTAGTAGTATATAAAGAAGGATGCTGGGTGCAGGGAATAGACACTGTGGTTGGGGATATGGGGCTCAAGGGTGGATGAGAGATTTGTGGTGGCATCATCTTGAAGCATTGCAGAAGCCTTGACCCTGCTGAGCTCTAATGGGAAACCATAGTCCAGTGTGGAAGAGAGATTTGGGAGGATTAGCTGTGGTAGAATGAGCCTGTCTGCCTCTCCCACAGGGATTAAAGTGGTACCAGGTAGATGTCAAGAATGAAGGGAGGCAGAGGTCTATAGATGCAGCTCAGGATGAGCCCTTGCCTAGCATGCATGAGGTCCTGTGTTGAACACTCAACAATTAAGGATAAAGATTTATAAGACAAAGAGCAGAGCAGGAAAAGCTGACATTTGAGATGGAGAATAAGAATGGACTGTGGGCTGGGTCTCACCTCCTTCTGAGACTTCCTTCTGTTTTACCCACAGGAGCCAGAAGCTTCAAGTACTTGATTTGTGGAAGGTGCAGCACAATTTCTGGAACACATGGGCTGGAATGGAGGATGCTGGCTAAGAAATGAGTTCTGCTGGAGATTTCCCATGATGGTGTCAAATCTCTCCTGAGTTGGTCTTCCCATGTGTGCTCTCCTGGGCTTATGTGGTCACCACTGGTTTTCTGCTTGACAGTGAGGCCAGGTACTTCAGATCATTGGACCAAGTCAGTCCATCATGAATGGTGTCCTAGTTAGCTTTCTATTGCTGGGATAAAACACACTGACCAAAACCTACTTGGGTTGAAAAGGGTTTACTTGGCTAACAGCCCATAGTCTTTCATGAGGTGAAACCAACACAGCAACTCAGGGCTGGGAGCCTGGAGCACAGGCCATGGAGGAACACTGCTTTCTGGCTTGCTCCTCTGGCCTTTGGTCAGCTTGCCTTCTCATAAACACAAGACCAGCTGCCCACAGTGGGTTGGCCACACTCACGGTACTCAACAATTAAGAAAATGCTGCAGAGACATGAACCTAGGCCAGTGCAGTGGAGCCAGTTCCTCACATGAGGTTCCCTCCACCCAGGTTCATATGTTGACAACTGAAGCTATCCTGCACAGTTGGTAGCATGAAATGTGGGCAGACACTGTAACACGCAACATCCTGGGTGTTGAACTCTGCCATGGACAGACTGCCCTTGGGATCTGTGATCTTCTCTATTTTGATGTCAGACTGACCATTATGCTCACCACCATTGGTGTTAACAACCCTCTTCTTCTCTCCACAGCTGTCTAAAGACCCCCTTGGAGACCCTCTCCATTTCTCACTGCCGTCTTTCACAGTGTGACTTGAATTCCCTGTGCCGGTGTCAGAGCCTCTGTAAGATCAAGCACCTGAGTGTGAGAGGTGTGGAATTCTTCAATTTATATCTTAGGAATTTTCATAATTTTCTGGAGTGTGTTGCAGACACCCTGCAGACCCTGGAACTGGAGCACTGCAGGATGCAGGACTCTCAGCTCAGTGGTCTTCTTCCTGCCCTCAGCCAATGCTCCCAGCTCACCACAGTCAATTTTTATGACAATGACATCTCTATGCCTGTCATGAAGGACCTTCTCCACCACACAGCCAATCTAACCCGGTTGAAGCAGGCAGTATCCTGCCCCCCTAGAGTGCTATGATGACATGGGTCATGTCCTCCCAGAGAGGTCTGCACTAATGTCTAGCCAGATCATGAATGCACTCAGAGCAGTAAGGCAGCCCAAGACCATCTCCTTCACTACAAATATGTGCCTGGAGTGTTGTTCTCGCTCTGTCTTTGACCTGGAGTCTAGACTCTGTGGCTGTTGGCAATGAATAGGGAACTGTCACTCCCAGATACTGAGTAATGTAGTGTAGGGACAGACCTGACATCAAGGGGACCCAGAGCACATGGCTTCAGACCCTGTTCAATGTGTTGGGAATGGTGGTGAAGTGGGTTTAGATTACAGTGGCTGCTGTTGACATGAAGAACATCGGCATCACATGAAATGTGGATTTAAATTCTGAATTTCTACATGTGGACTCTAAGTCAGGAAGGGAACTACAAATTTCTCAAGGTTGCTCCTGGAAGAACTGGCTATGAGGGTGTACCTCACAATGGTTGCTGTAATGTTATGACCCTGAGATCCTGGATGCTCAGCCTCTGTTGTGCTTTTAGTCACTGACATGTTCAGTTGGTTTCCAGGTTTAAGGTCAGAAGCATTCTATGACTTTAGGAGAGAAAAGATATCATCACACTATTTTAAAGAGGTGTCTGAAACTCAAAACTTTCTGTATTGAAATAATTTAGAATGGTACTGATGCTCCCTCTGCTGAGGCCTGGGTGTCTGTTAGTTCCCACTTCTGTGGCTGCTCCATGGCTTATGTGTACAGAATTGTCTAACATGAGGAATGCAGACCCACTCCCCTATGAAGGAGGTATTGGGAGAATGGCTGGATTACAGTGCAGGATACTCAGGCTAGGAGGATCTAGGGAGACATGAAATATAGCTGAAGCAGGAGACAAGACAACATGGAGCAGAGGCAATGGGGTCTAGCAACAGTTCTGTGTTTCTTGATGGTGGATCTCATGAGAACGCAGGTTGGACTTGAATTCTTGGTCCTCTCTTCTCTCTCTGAGTGATGAAACTAGTGACATATGCTGCCATGTGGAACTGTTGTGACACATTCTTTTGGCTCCAAAACCTTTTGACTCTTCATCTGCTGATACATGTGACAGAGCGTTAACATCTGGAATATATAAACTACTCAAAACCAAAGAACTAAGAAAACAAAAGACTCACTCAAAAGATGTTGTAAAGAGCTGAACAGAGACTCCACAAGTGAGGAAATAGTGAGACAAAAAAAAAAGCTACTGAATCAGTGAAGCTCTTCCAACAATAACCTTCAGCTTTGAAAAATCTTTGCAAAGATTCATTTTCTGAAATGATGAAAGAGACGTATGGCAGAATGCATGAACTCGGGTGGGGTGGGGGGGCATGGAAAGGGAAATGAGTCTAAATTGGACTGACAAATGATGTATGAAAAACTTTAATAACGTGACACGGGTGCACAGACCTGCATGCAGACAGTACATTCATACACATAAATAAATAAATAAAAATTAAAAAAATAAAATAAAAAATAAAATATATATTAAAAACTCGATGGACAATTGTCCCTGTTGTGGCCTAAAGGACTGTGTGGATAGATTCATTGTCTACACGATGCACCTGGGAAGAGAGAGCTTCAACTGGGGTATTTCTTCCATCAGACTGGCATGTGGGATATGTGTGAGGCATTTTCTTGATGTTAGGTGATGTGGAGGGCTACTGTGGGCAGTGATTCTCTGAGGAGGTGGGGCTGGGTTGTACACAAAAGCAGCTGAGCATAGGCCAGCTGGGCAATCCAGGAAGTCCTCCATGATATGTGCTTCAGTTTCTGTCCTGAGTCCTGCCCTGGCTCCCTCCATGGAGAACTGTAAGCTGTATGTGAAATATCCTTTCTTCCCCAACATGCTTTGGGTCAGTGTTTAATCCTAGCCACAGAAACCAAATTAGAATATATTAACTACACCTAAGGGACTCTTCCTGCAAGTTGTCTTCTGCCCTCCACACAAGGCCCATGGGATGAGCTCCTTCCCCCATACACAGGCACAGGCCCAAATGCACACAGAAACAGATAGATAAATAAATAAATCTGAGGCTGGAAATAGCTCCGCAGTAGAGAGCTGGGACCCAGGTTCAGTTCTAGCACCACATGTCAACTGACAACCTTCTCTAACTCTACTTGTAAGCATTGCATGGACAGTTAGATTTACATACATGCAGGCCTAACATAACACAAAATAAATATAATAAATAAATAAGAATTTAAATATATTTACATCCCATGTAGAGATGATTCATCAGTTAAGAGTACTGACTGCTCTTGCAGAGGACCCGGGTTTGATTCCTGGCACACACATGGCAGCTAACAACTCTGCAAAACTCCAGTTCCAAGGCATGTTGCAATCTAAGCCTATCATCATACTATACCAAAAAGGCTCACAAAATTCCATGATAGCACAGACCTATAATCCCAGAACCGGGGAAGTGGGTCCAGATGGAGTAGGAATTCAAGGACATGCTCAGCTGTAGTGAGTTGCAGGCCATCTTGGCCATAAGGTATTCTGTCTCCAAACACCCAACCCTAATATAAAAGAGAAAAATCAGGAAATTTGAAAGCCACCATAGTGCTATACACCTCTAACCCATTTTTCAGGATGTGGTGGTTTGGGTTTGGGAGTTGAATTCCAGTTCCTGACATTCATTCAGGCAAAACACTCATGCACAAAAAATAAAAATAAATAAACTAACTACTAATAATATATTTCATATGGGCATTATAGGACAATCCTATAATCCCAGAACTAGGGAGGTAGACTCAGAAGGATCAGGACTTCAAGGACATCCTTAGTTATAGTGGGTTTCTGGGATGCTTGGCTACAAGAGATTCTGTCTTCTAACACCAAAACCCCAAAGCTAACAAAGAAGAACAATTATTACTGAAAGCCTCCCAGGGTGCAAATGCTGGTAGAGAACATAGTGGTCAGACTGAAATGGAGAAGACGACAGGGCCCAAAGTCAGTCTCACCATGACTAAACTCAGTACCCAGGATGTTGCAAATTATACATCCTTTACTCAAGTCACTCTTTTCTAGACAGAGTCTTGTTATCATCCCTGCTGGATAGATTCAGTTGTCACCCATATCTGGGGTCATTTTCTTGACTGTTGAATGACTGTTGAATAACCACTGTGGGTGGTGCTGCCCTGAGCACATGGTCAGTCCTGTGTTGTATAAGAAGGCAGGCTGATCACAAGCCTGAGGAGCAAGTCAATGAGCAGCTTTGCTTTATGGTCTGTGCTTCAGGTTGCTGCTCTGAGTTCTTGCTTTGGCTTCCCTTAATGATAGACTGAGCTGTAAGCCAAATAAACCCTTTTATCCACAAGTTGGTTTTAATCATTATATTTCATTACAGAAAAAGAAAGATAACTAAGAAACCATTCATGATGGACTGACTTGGTTCAGTGCCCTGAAGTGCTTAGCCACACTGTCAAGCAGAAAATGGGTGCTGGCACATCAGCCCAGGAGAACACACACTGGAAGACCAACCCAGGTCAACATTATGGGAAATCTCCAGCAGAGATCATTGGTGCCAGGTATCTGAAAGACAGCCTCTGTCCCCAATCACAGTGCTTGACCCCCCCCCCCATCGCCTTTAACCCTGGAGCCTCATATTTCCATCTACTCAGCCAGTACTGAGCTGAACACAACCCTTCACACATGAGAAATGATAGGCAAAATGTGTCTTTGCACACAGCTCACCTGGGCTTCGGTGTCTTCCCGACTTTCCTATTTCCTGCCCATTGGATTGGACAGGAATCTACCAAGAGGTCACACCAACCCTCACTATCTCTGATCCATAAATCCAGACTTCTACCTTACACATTCCCTTCCTTCCCCAGTTCAATCCTCTGCTTCACCAGTATCACGTGAAACTATGATTTGGTTGAAAGGGAAGCAAGGCCATGCTTAGACATTCTTATGCTCAGATATTCTAATGGCTACCCCCCAGTCCATTCAAAAGTAGCTGGCAACATGGGTGACCACTAATTTTTCATTTAAAGAAAATGGTTTGGTCTGGCCTGCAGAAACAATTTTCTATCCTTACATACCTGAACAATTGTTGCATATGGTTAATGAGGAGCTCTAAAACATTTAGGTAGAGATGTTGGAGATGGCTTAATTTTGAGAACTGAGAAATGAACTTAGTGACACACCTCTCCCGTAAGACTGGGGAGGCATATTCATCATCATTGTGGATCCGTGTATGGAAGAAGAATCTGTGAAGATTGACCATCTCATCCAGGTGTGGTGCAAAGCATTCCAAGGCAGACAGAGTCCACCAGAAATACAGGTCCAATGTCTCTATAGACTCTGGACAGATGGTTTGTAGTAGCTGCTGCACTGTGTGTATGGACGCCACAAAAATAAACATCTTTGGACAGTACAGCCTTAGGGAACCTTTTCTCTGCTCTGCCCACTGCAACAAGTATGCTTGATATCCACTGGTAGGGGACATGATGAAAAGCTCAGCCAACACCATGAGACACCTCCAGTGAGCATATCTATGGAGCATCCTCTCAGCCCCTGAAGAATTGTCGGCATCCTCCTTTCCAGTCCATATGTTCCAGAATGTGTGCTGCACTTTCCGCAAATCAAGTACTTGAAGTTTCCGCTTCCTGTGGGTAAAACAGAAGGAAGTCTCAGAATAAGATTGAACCAAACATGTAGTCCTTTTTATTCTCTGTCTCCAAATGGCAGTTTTTCTGCTCTGCTCTGTCTTATGTTTATGTCAAGCCAGGGATGGTGGCCCACGCCTTTACTCCCAAAGCCTTGGGAGGCAGAGGCGAGGAGAGTTCTGTGACTTCAAAGCCAGCCAGTCTGCTCTACATAGTGAGTTCCAGGCCAGCTGGGGTTACAGAGAGACCCTGTCTCAAACAAATTGTTTATGTCTCATGCTGTTGTGTATTCAACACAGGACCTCATGCATCTAGGCAAGGGCTCATTCTGAACTACATCCATAGACCTCTGCCTCCCTTCCCTCTTGACATCTACCTGATCCCAATTTACCCCCTGTGGGAGATGCGCACACAGATTCATTCCACAGAGGCTACATCTCAAGTCTGTCCTCTACCCATCAGCCCCTTTTCCCCAACCACTGTTTCTCTTCCCTGCACCCCAGCATCTCCATTCTAGACTACTAGATCCTTGCTTACCTCATGTGAACCTTGCATGTCAACAGCTTATCTACTCCATGCAACATAGCCTTCAAGGTCTCCAGGTCAGGTGTCTCCATCAGGGCCCCCACAGGAAGGCAGGGGAAGGGCCAGGCTGCCACCATCTCACTCAGGACCTTCATTTTTCTGCCCATGAAGGCTTCCATAAACAAAGGTGGGACGAGCTCCTTGGGAAGGTCCTGAAGAGCAGAGATGGCCAAGGCCTCATCCCTCAGCAGCCTCTGCCTTGACAGCTCCAGGAGGGTCGGTGGGGCCTGGAAGCTCATTTTGGTGAATCTCCTCTCTCAAAAAGATCCTGGGGAAACATTCAGGAAAGAATGTATTTTCAGGCTACTTCAGTGAACCTGACTTCTCGCCCATCACAGAAAGGAAGTCAGGGACAGCAATAGGAGAGAGCTCAGTTGACCCCATTCTCCTGACTGCTGTCCTCATAGCTGTGGTCCCCTCAGTGGGAACATGAGGAATCTGTTCTAGTCCCCTACTCAGCCATGTGCTCACCGTTTTTCCATCCTAGTCAACCTGCTGCTTCCTCCCATCTCATTTACACTGAGAAAGGATCCCCAAGAGTCTAAGACTGAGCCCCAGCCTCTCATAGCATAAGGACATGGATCACCATTCAGGTCTTTCAAAGATAGACAGTAGAAGTCTTACATGTTCAACCTACCTATATTCCTTTCATTGGATTTAACCTGCCTGGGTAAGCCTGCCGGGAAACTATGAAATGGGGGTCATTGCTCAGTATGGTACTCATTACTGAAAACAAACATATTTCAGATTAAGTCGAACTGCAGCTACAGTTAGTACCAATGCCCTCAACACTTCATGTGAGGCAAAAGTCAGAATTTCTAGTACCTATCAGATGCAGTGTGTTGGTGGAGCTGAGTTAGCTCCCAGTTCTGGAAATCCATTTCTTGAATCCCAGCAGAGCCAGCCAAGTCCTGCAGGCTCCAGGTCTCTGGCTTCCCTGAACCTTATATACCTTTTTCCACCCATACCTTCCCCTTTGCAACAGTCATCTGATGATCTGGTTGGTTGTCTGATGCTCCACCCAGTTAATCAGATTAGTGATTTTTTTTTCTTTGTGTAGTTTAAGAGCTGGATTTGAGAAAACAAAAGAAAAAGAACAGAGAGAGAGAAAGAGAGGAGAGAGAGAGAGAATAAACTGAACAAAATGAAGATAACCTAGAGTAGAGTGACAGCCAAGAGCACAATTATGATTTTACTGAGAAAGATTTATTTATTTATTTATTTATTTATTTATTTATTTATCTACCTATTCATTTATTTATGTAGTTTTGTGTTTACATTTTTTCTTGCAAGGATCCTGAACTGTAAGTTAGGTAGGTAGGTAGGTAGGTAGGTAGGTAGGTAGGTAGATAGATAGATAATAGAAAAACAGTTATTGATGTAGATATAGATAGACTCAGACAATAGTTCAGGAGGCTATAATTATGATCGTTTTTTTAGATAGGATCTCCCTGTAGTTCTGGCTGGCCTGGATCTTGTTAGATAGACCAGGATGCCCTTAAACTCAAAGAGATCAGCCTGCCTCTGTCTCCTAAGTGCTGGGATTAGAGGCATGGACAATTAGTATTATTAATTTTTATTTAAGTATATATGTATATATGTATGTATGTATGTATGTATGTATGTATGTATGTATTGTCATTTTGAGACAGGGTCTCCCAATAGCTCCAGCTGGCCTAGAAGTTGCTACATAGACCAGGATGGCTTTCAACCCACAGAGATCTGCCTGCCTCTGCCTTCCAAGTGCTGGGATTAAAGGTGTGTATCACCACACCTGGTTTTGTTTTGTTGTTGTTTGTTTTCAGTCTTTGTAACAGGATAAACCAGGAACCTCTCCCATTCTAGACAAGGAATCTATCACTGCACTTCTTCTCCAGTCTTCTCTCAGCCTGTTCCCATAGGGCTGAAACCCAGTGCTAAGTAAGCAAGTACGGTTTGCACAGATTATATCACCAGATTTTCAAGCAGGTTGATATGTTTCATTTAAGACATTGTCCTGCTGGGCGTGGTGGTACATGCCTTTAATCCCTGCACTAGGGAGGCAGAGGCAGGCAGATCTCTGTGAGTTCAAGTCCAGCCTTGAACTACAGAGTGAGCTCCAGGCCAGCTGGGACTAAAGGGAGACCCATCTCAAAAAGACAAAGAAAAAAACAAAAACAAAAACATTGTCTTGTTAAGATTTGTAGGGTGACTGGGCATGGTGCCACATGCCTTTAATATCAGCACTACAGAGGTCCAGACAGGTGAATCTCTGTGAGTTCAGGGGCCACTTGAAGAGTTCCAGACCAGCTGGGTCTACAGGGATACCCTGTCTCAAAAAGATAAAAGAAAAAAAAAGATTTCTAGGCTTGGCATGAACTTAAGTTCCTTCCACTGGCACTGGAGAGATGGCTCAATAGCCAGACAACTTGAGCTGCATCCCTGGAATTCAAGTAAAGATGGAAGGAGAGAACCGTGTAGACAGTGCTGTCCTGTGACTTCCACATGCAGGCCCATCATATAAACACACACAATATAAGTAAATAATGTTATAATATTTAATATCATGAAATATGTATAGTCTAATGGGCCTTTGCTAAATGCATTTTGGTCTCCTCCTAAATCTTTTTTTAAGACAGGGTCCCAGGTGGTCTGGAACTCACTTTGTAGACCAGGATGGCCTTGAACTCACAGAGATCCCCTTGCCTCTGCCTCCTGAGTGTAGGATTAATGGCATGCACCACCAAGCCAGGTTTAAAGATTGGTCTTAGCTGCCATGTGGATGCTGGGAATCGAACCTGGGTACTCTGCAAGAACATTTGGTGCTCTTAACCACTGAGCCATCTCTCCAGCCCCAGGTTTCCTCTTAAATTCTATAAAACATAACTAATTGTAAAGGACACTTGAACAAGTGGGTTACAGGAGAACGTCAAACTGAAAACTGACCTGAATCTTAAGTTGATACTGTTTCAGACAAAATCCCATTGTAATTTACATTTGTTATAAAGCAAAGAGTGATATAATTTAACCTGACAGTAGCTCAGATCACAGGCTGAATGCATGCTGTGAGCTCAGGGCAATACTTTGTACTTCCCCAATAGCTTCACATTTTGCTCTGAAGACCTTTTCCCACAGCCCAGCATGGTCTTGTCAGGTGCAGTGTGACCCTGAATCCATGAGTCAGAGTCTTGCAGTAGTTCATCTGCAGAGAGGAGACACAGTAGCAACTCTTCATGCCATGCTCTCACAGGCATGCTCTCACAGGCAACTCCCAGCCTGTATAAGATGCCAGTTCCTTTAAGATAATGGAGGAACTCCCAGTAGGTCTGGGAGATGAGGAAGTTCCACAGGAGGGGACCACATCCTCCTGCATCTTCTGGTGCTTCTCTTCCTGGTTCAGCTAGGGCACAAAGCCCTTGATCTGGCAGAGCAGCTCTGCTTCACCAGCTTACAGCCAGATACCTTTAGACCTCACCCTGGTCTACATAATGAATTCCAGGATCACTTGAGCTGAAATGTGAGAACATGTCTATTAAATTTATCGATAAGGCTGGGCATGGTGTTACACACCTTTAATCCCAGCACTTGGATATCTGAGTTCAAGGCCAGTGTGATCTACAAAGTGAGTTCCAGGACAGCTGGAGATACAGGGATACCCTGTCTCAAAGAAAAAAAAAGACTCTTCCCCAAAATTGTCCATAAACTGTGCTTTGAGGCTCACTCCTGTAATCCTAAAGCTTGGAAGCCTGAAGCAGAGAAAGTGCAATCATTCCTGGCTAGGTTGGGATATGTAGTGAGTTCCAGTCCAACCTAGGCTACATAGCAAGGCTGTGTCTCAAAAAAAAAAAAAACTTCATTGAAGAAAGGAAAGTAAAGGGGAATGGAAAGGGGAAAGGAAAGGTAGAGAGAAAAAAAGGAGAGAAGGAGAGAGAGATAAAGGAGAGGGAGGGAAGGAGGGAGAGAGGGAGGGAGAGAGAGAGAGAGAGAGAGAGAGAGAGAGAGAGAGAAAGAGAGAGATCAGGCTCAGAGTTTGCAATGTGAAACTATGAATGGGCCCTTGACCCTAGTCTCAGTTCATTCCCGTTTTCTTCAAGGAGACTGGGTCAGTAGGAGTTACCCCAAATCCCAGTTATCATTAGATGGGTGGACCCTCAAACATCCAGTCAAACAGCAGCCTGTGGTTGGGAGCTGAGGCTGCAAAGGGGAGGGGTCAGTAGCTAGTATTATAACCTTCAGAAGAGCCAGAGGAGAAACTCAGAGTCCTGGAGGCTGGAGTCACTGTGAGACCTTGCTGGGACTCAGAGCCCTGCCAGTAGTATTGATCTCTGATAAGCCAGTCACCTCCATTGGGACACCCCATGTCACTCAGCCTAGCTAGTCTGCTCTGGAGCTGGAGACTTTAGACCCAAGATGACACAGGAAATTCTGATTTCTGTCTCTTCAAATGAGCAATAAAGGAATGGTTTTGAGTCCAAATGGAGCTTTGTATTCATTTCACATATTGTATTTTAACTTTGTTAATTTGTGAAGTTTTTTGTTTTGTTTTTGAAACAAGGTTCTGAATGTTGTTCACGTCATTTAATAGTCCTGCATTCTTTGGCTTATTTGGTTTTGCATTATTTCTGTTTATTTAATTAATTAATTAAATAATTAATTAATTTTGTTTAAAACAAGATCTGACTTTGAGCTCTGGCTGACTTTGAGCTCACTGGCCTTGAATTCACGGGGCTCTGTGTCTCTGCTTCCCAAGCTCTGGGATCATAGGCCTGCACTAGCATGCCTGGCTTGGTTTTGCTTTGAAGTCTGTGTGTGTGTGTGTGTGTGTGTGTGTGTGTGTGAATATGTTATGTTTATGAGTATCCATAGAGGCCTGAACAGGGTGCCAGATCCCCGGGAACTGGAGTTAGAGGTGGTAAGTCATCATCTGTGGATGCAGGGAACTAAACTCTGAAGAGTGACAGGGTATCTCCAGTGCTGACCCACCTCTCCAACCCTATCCTAAAATTTCTTAAAGAGGCATTCTTTCTTTTTTTTTTAATTTTATTTATTTTTGTACATGTATGAATGTGCTGTCTGCCTGCAGGTTTGTGCACCCGTGTCGTGCAATGCCACAGAGTTCAGAAGAGGGTGTCGGATTCCCCTGGAACTGGAGTTCTCCTGGAATTGGAGTTTCAGAAGGTTCTCAGCCGCCGTGTGGGTGCTGGGGATCGAACCCGGGTCCTCTGCAAGAGCAGTCGGCACTCTCAACCACTAGGCCATCTCTCCAGCCCAGAGGCAGTCTTTCTTAGTTGAGAAGTGAGAAAGGCCTATGGGACTCGTACTTTCTTTGTTGGTGATTTGGGGGGGTCTTTATGTGGGGTAGGTTCTCCAGCAGCCGAGGCTGATCCTGAACTGTTAGGAGCCATGGCCAGCAGGCAACGGTCTTGCCACAGCTATCTAGGGTTAACTTAGGTTTCTGTTTCTCCAAGGCTCATTTATTTAGCACTAGGCAACTGATCAAGCTTATAGTTAAGTTATCAGAACTTCATGCCCCGTTTGGCTGGAGCACCCTGCTTCTTCTTGGGAATTCGCCCACCCATAATCTTCCCCAGAAAACAATGGGCAGTTGGGTGTCCTAGCAACCTAATGCCTCGAACTGTGCCAGCTGGGCTGTTTCCTCCTGCCTGCTCCTATATATTCTGCCTTAAAAAAAATAAACTTTGAGACCTTGATCAGAATATAGACTTGGTCTCCTTTGTGTCTGGTTTGTCTCTCATTCAGGTTACTTTCCCCTTGGGCCCTTGTTGATGACCCTGCAGGCTGGGGCAATGAACTCTGCTCCTATCCTTCTTGTTCTGCACCTACCAACCCCAAGAGGGGCAGATGCCTGAGCCACGCAGTCTGAAAGAATTTGCTTCTTGGCAACTTCCTCACTTTGTGATCCCTTTGATGATTTGGGGGGCTCAGCCTTGGCCCTTAGCAGCCTAGCTATCCCTTTAGCACTAGTTTGCAACCGACTGAATGATAACAAAAAATAGTGATCCAAAATTTATCAATTAAACTTTCCTTTGAACTGGATTAAAAACAGTTTAGGGAACAGGAGGATGTTGTAACAAAAATCACCCATCTCAGCTGTTCTGGAAACTGAGCCAGTTGGATTGCAAATGAGTTTTTCCTGTGGTACTTGGACCTATGCTGTGGCAAATGGAAATAAAAAGAGCCAAAGCTGGTGCTGACAAATCCTTGAGTCTCAGGCTCTAGTAGGCTAGACTGAAGTATGAGGATCCCCAGTTTCCGACTAGCCTGGAATACATAGTGAGACCTTGCCTAAATAAAACACCATACAAGGGCTTGGAATATAGGTCAATGGTAGAGTATTTGTTTTAATCAGATCAAGTAACTAGGCAAAGCAGGTTTTAGTTTTGCAAAGAGTGTATTGCATTATTCCTATCAAGCAAAGCACACAGAGCAGGACATGTGATGTGATAGTTCCCCCCCAAAGGTAAAAGTACTGTGACTTTCCCCCTCTAACTTGTGTTTGAACACACAGTTTTTCCTGATTGGCTAGGTTAGGGGTCTGCTCTTTGTCTATTGAGTTCCTGGAGTGCAGTAGGGGCTTCATGCAGAACAAAAGTTTTACCAGGTGAGGGAGATTAAAAGCTTGGGAGGGGGCTGGAGAGAACACTTGCTGCTTTTCCAGAGGACTTTGGGTCACTTTCCAGCACCCACATATAAGCTAACAACTCTCTGTAATGTCAGTTCTAGGGGATCAGACACCCTCGTCTGACATCTTCGTATTGTAGGACTCTGGTGCTCTTACATACATGAAGGCAATACACTCACAAAGAAGAATTTTCTTTTCTTTTCTTTTCTTTTCTTTTCTTTTCTTTTCTTTTCTTTTCTTTTCTTTTCTTTTCTTTTCTTTTCTTTTCTTTTCTTTTCTTTTCTTTTCTTTTCTTTTCTTTTCTTTTCTTGCCTTTTTGAGACACGGTCTCCCTGTAGCCTCAGCTGGCCTGGAACTCTCTCTGTAGACCAGGCTGACTTTGAACTCCCAAAGATACACCTGCCTCTGCCTCTGCCTCTGGAGTGCTGGGATTAAAGGAGTGTACAACTCTGCTCAGCCAAAGAATTTTTAATGTAAAATTCAAAGAATTCTTGAAATGCAAATTAAAAAGGGTTGGGAGGTTGGGAGTGGTGGTGCAATCCTTGGATCCCAGCACTGGGGAGTCTTAGGAAGGCAGAGCTCTGAGAGTCTGAGATAAGCCTGCTTTACATAAAGAGCTCCACGCCAGCCAGAGCGACAGGATGAGATCTTGTCAGAAAGAAAGCAGAGAGAAGCTGAGTTCTTTATATCAACAAATTTTCCAAGGTGGTTAGGGAATTTTAAAGTTTTATTTTATTTTTTGGTCTTTTTGAGACAGGGTCTCCCTTTAGTCCCACCTGGCCTGGAGCTCCCTATGTAGACCAGGATGGCCTTGAACTCACAGAGATCTACCTGCCTCTGCCTCCTTAGTGCTGGGACTAGATGTGTGCCAACATTCCCAGCCAAGATTTTTTTTAAACAAGTGCTCTGCATGCTTGTATGGACTTCTGTGTGCCACAGGTGTTCTTACCATTCAAGGAAGCCAGACAAGGGTGATGGATCCCCTGGAAGTGAAGTTGCAGAATATTATGAACTGCCATTTGACTTTTGGGCACAAGTTTGGGTGCTCTGCATGAACAGCAAGTGCTCTTAACCACTCAGCTATCTTTCCAGCACCATATGCAATGCTTTTAAAGCACAGTCCTTTATAGCCAGGCACTGTATTTCAAAGTTTGGTTCCAACACTACTTGGAGGAAGTAAGAAGACTTTCATCTCCAGACCATCTCATGCTGTATACTCAATTCCACTTCTGGACCCCAGGCAACACTGTGACTCACAAAGGAAAATAAACTGAGTTAAAACTAGTGCTAGGGTTTGTTTCCTCACCTAGTTCTTCCTCTAGAAAACAATGCAACATGGAAAATAGCCATATGCAGTAGAATCTCCATCCCTGCCAAGGTTGGTGACAGACTTTAATCCCAGGATTCAGGAAGAGACAGGTAGAGAAAGTTCAAGGCCAGCCAGGGTCATCTACATAGTAAGGCCCTGTCTCAGAAAGATAAACAACAGAACTCCACCTGGGCATCTCTCCAGGTGATGAGTCACAGTATTACATAGGGTTCATAATCACTTTTTTTTTTTGGTCTTTTCCTGACAGGGACCCACTGTAGTGCCAGCTGGCCTGGAGCTCAATGTGTAGACCAAGCTGGCCTTGAACTCAGATCTGTCTGCCTCTGCCTCCTGAGTGCTGGGATAAAAGGTGTGCGGCATCACACCCTGCTTTTTAAACATTTCTCTTTGGAGAGGCAAGATGGCTGAGGGTATTTGCCACCAAACTTAACCACCTGATTTGATTCCCAGGTCACACATAGTTGAAGGAGAGAACTCCAAGTGTGTGTGTGTATGTATGTATGTATGTATGTATGTATGTATGTATATACACTTGGAGCCAGTTCTCTCCTTCAACTATATATATGGACCAAAGGCATATTAATGAGACTCAGAAAGTAGGTCTTTGGAGTCACAAGTGAGGAGTCTCACCTACTCAGGAGGCTGAGGCAGAGGTCACAAATACAAGCCCTGCATAAAGGGAACTCATAATTTGCTAGGTACCTAGGAAGACCTTCATTCAAAGAAGAATTAAAATATTAAAAATGACTAACGAAAAAGGTGAGTGATAGAGTGCTCACCTGGCATGTGGGAGGATATGGGCAAAATCCCAAGTACTGCAAAAAAAAAAAAAAAAGAAAGAAAAAAGAGTTCTAGGGAGGGGTGTTAAATTTACTTTTTTTTTTTTTTGTTATTTTGGGTGTGAGATATGTTGTGGGGAGGGCGTGGAGTGATATCCTACTTGTGGAGGTCAGAGGATATTTGTGGAGTGGGTTGTCTCCTTACACCATTCCTTTGGTTCTGGAGGTTGAATTCTGGTCCTGAGGCTTTAGCTAGTGGGCCTGAGCCATCTTGCTAGGTTTTCTGTTAATTTGTTTCTACTGGGGACTTGGGGGTGGAACCCTGGGCCCAGCATAGTCATAGAAATTAATAGACTGGTATCTATATGTCAATACTTCTTTCCTCCTTCCCTCCCTTCTTTCCTTCCTTTCTGCTTTCCTTCCTTCTGTTCCTTTTGTTGTTTTTTTCTCTTCCTTCTTTTCTTGTTTCTTGGTCCCTGTAATGGAACCCAGGGATCCACAAATGCTAGGCAATGTCTCTACTGCTAAGCTGTATACTCCACCCCAAGCCCTGTTCTAGTGTAAAAAAAAGATTTTATTTTAGGTGTTATGAGTGC
The DNA here is from genome assembly GCA_009823505.1 of Rhizomys pruinosus. Classification (NCBI taxonomy): domain Eukaryota; kingdom Metazoa; phylum Chordata; class Mammalia; order Rodentia; family Spalacidae; genus Rhizomys; species Rhizomys pruinosus. The sequence goes on along the minus strand of VZQC01010672.1, from coordinate 47,807 downwards.
TTTGTGTGCATGTATGTAAGTATACCACATGTGTGCAGTGCCTGTCGAGGCCAGAAAAGAATGTCTATTTGAGACAGGATCTCCCTTTAACCCCAGGCTGGCCTTGAACTCATAGAGAACTACCTTCTTCTGCCTACCTAGTGCTAGGACTAAAGGCATGTGCCACCATGCCCAGCAGAATGAGTGTTTTTTTTTTTTTTAGGGGTTGAAGATAAAATTTTAAACCACAGTGTTGGGGCTGGTGAGATGGCTCAGGGGTTAATAACACTGGCTGCTCTTGCAGAGGACCCAGGCTCTATTCCCATCCCCTCATGGTGGCTAACAACCATCAGGTTTTTAGTTTGAGTTCCAGGGAATTGACTCCCTCTTCTGCCTTCACTGAGCATTACTCAACATGGGTTCACTTCCATGCATGCAGGCAATATATTCTCACACACAGAAACAGTGTCACTGTTTCCTTAAAAAAAGTAAACCTGGCAGAGCACACACCTCGTGCATTCACCACAACCTTTCTTTTTCTTTATTTTTGAGACAGGGTCTCCCTGTAGCCCCGGCTGTCCTGGAACTCTCTATGTAGACCAGGCTGGCCTTGAACTAGCAGAGACCCACCTGCCTCTGCCTTCCTAGTGCTGGGATTAAAGGCATGTGCCACTACTCCTGGCTCCCAGCATCATTTTTCAATTGAATACTTGACATTCACAAGTGGAGAGTGTTTTCCTTGTAGTGTGTGTAATTTAGTCCACTTGTGTTTTTTTCCCCTTTTTTAATTATTTCTTTGTTTTGGACATGTTCTCCCTAGTCCCAGCATGCCCAGAGCTCACTACATTTACCAGGCCACCCTACATCTCACAGAGATCTTCCTGCCTCTGCCTCCTAAGTGCTGGGATGCACAAAGCGCCTGTAAGTCACACATATAAATTACTAAAATTAAGGAAAAGCATGCACAAAATGCCTGGAAGTCACACATATAAATTACTAAAATTAAGGACAAAATATTTTTTAAATAAATGAAACAAAACAAACTGGGTATTCTAGTTCACACTTGTCATCTCAGAACCAAAATGAGTAGGCAGGAGGATTGCTGGGAGTGTCAGAACATAGTGAGTTTCAGGCCAGCTGCCTCAAAACACTGAAAGAAAATTTAAAGGACCTCTGGAGAGAGGTCTCAGCAGTTAAGGGTACTGAATGTCTTTGAAGAGGACCCTCTGTGACTCCAGGTCCTGGGGATCTAGTGCCCTCTACTGGCCTCCATGGGCACTGTATGACATGAGTACATGTATATCCACATGCAAAGCTCTCATAAAATATGAATAATATTTGAAAAATAAATGAAAAAGAAAAAAGAGAAATAAAAAAGAAACTCTAAATTAACAACAGTCTGAGGTTTAGCTCAGTGGTAGAACACTTTCTTCACATGTAATAAAGACTCTTTAATTAAAAAAAAATTGTTCCAGTAAGTCCTCATGTAACCCAAACTAGCCTTGAACTCCCTATGCCACTGGGATGATCTTAAACTCTGTGTGTGTGTGTGTGTGTGTGTGTGTGTGTGTGTGTGAGAGAGAGAGAGAGAGAGAGAGAGAGTCTTAACATGTAGCCCTGCCTATTCTAGAACTCAGTATGTACACCAGGATGACCTCTAACTGAGAGTTCTGCCTGGCTCTGCCTCCTGAGTACTGTGTTTAAACATGAGCATCAACAGTAGATATGTGGGCGGGGAATGTGGAGGGCAGTGGACAACTAGTGGGAATCAATGCCCTCCTTCAACTATCTGGAGCCTAGGGATAGAACTCAGGCTGTCAGGCTTCTGGCAGGTGCCTTTACCCACTGAACTACCCCGGGATCCCAACCTTGAAACTCTGACCCTCTGCTGACACATATGTAGTGTGGGATCACAAACATGTGCCAGCATGCCCCATTTTACATGGCTCTGAATGTGAACCTGGGATTTCATGCATGTTAGGCAAGCAGTCTAACAATTGAGATACATCCCAGAAATGGCTGGAGAAGCATTCACAAAGCCATCTATAATTTGTTTTTTGACAGGGTGTCCCTGTACCTCAAATGACTTAGAACTGGGTATGTTGAGCAGGTTGGCCTGTGTCTCACAGATATGCCTGCCTCTGTCTCTCAAGTGCTAGGATTATAGACATGTATTACCATGCCTGGCTATCTATTTTTAACATAGTCAAATGCACTTGACTAAGTCCAGTTCATTTTAATTTTGGTAGTGTTTTTATTGAATTTTGTATATTTCATACAGAACATCGTAATCATGTTTATACCCCCTTCCCCACTGGCACCCTCTCATAGCACCCCTGCACTGGAACGCATACATTCTGTCATTTATTTATTTATTTTTATTTATTTTTTAATTTTTGTTTATTTTGAAGGATTCCTACAATATAATGGCCTACAGTTTTGCAGATACATAATGAATGTTACCAGTAATGTCATACATTAGGTAATGTGGTGCATTTTTGCAAGTATCTATAGTCCAAATTTTGAACAACCAAAAGGTTCCCATATTCCAGTTGGGAAGAATGCTTGTCTAGCCACAGGCATGTTGACCAGTTAGGAGTCAGACTAATTTTCCTGTAAGTCTCATGATTCTTTTTCCCATAAAGGGGAGGTAGGGTTAGCATCGAAGGTTTCCAGTATCTGGAGGTAAACTTCATTAGGGCCCATTTAAACATTAACCCTCAACTATATTCCAGAGAGATGATGCTGAGTGTCTGTGACTCAGCAGTCTGACGCTGCTTCTCTTTCTTTTAATGTCCAGAAATTGGGTTACCTCTCTGCTGGCATTTCCCAGTCCATCCTGCATAGCCATAGGTTGTATGTTTTCAGGCATTTAGATTGGTGATTTTACCTGTGGGAACATAAAATTCTCCTCCCGCATTAGTTTCCAAGATCAGAAAAATTGAAAATTTATCAATAGGATTGAACACAGAGTGTGTTCCAGTTTGTAGTCCCAGAAAGGAGACACCCCACCCCCACACCTCCCACCGCTCCACCGCTCCCCTGTGTGGTTTTTTAGGATTGTTTATCTAAGATCCGAAGGTGAGAACATACCACAAACAGAGGGCCAAAGGTAAAGCTTCAGTAAAAATGCCCAAAACTGTTTTCGTCAGTTGACGGGGCGTAGGACTATGTTATGTTGGGAAGAAAGTTAAGCTTAGGTCCGTTCATAACTGTCCTACAAGTAGAAAGGGCCTTAAGGAGGTGTTAAGTGTATATTCGCAAAATCTAAAAGAGAGGCCATAGGTGGGCCGTAACCCAAACAAATTAGATAAAGGTAAACATAGTTAACAGTTATATCCCAATTATTTCAAAGGATCGTACCATGCTTCACCAAGGGGGGGGACCTACACCGAAAGGTAACTAATTCTAAACAATCGCTAAGCCGTATAAGAATAGCCAAGACGGGGGTGGATAAGCGTGGGCAGCAGTGAGTACCGCAAATAAAGTTACCCATAACACACTCTGCTCTGAAGTGCTATATACTGGACTATGACTTCTAGTTATTTGGGAAGTAACAATTTAGCTTAATTCCTTTAAACTTGTCCTACAAGTAAAAAGAAAGCTGGTAAAGTGATGTGTTATCTCAGAAAAATAAGAGCTTTGCCTAACCCAATACAACTTATAATAAAACAACTAGCATTTTATCTTTCCCAGTTAGTTCAAATGTCTAGAATTCTAGCTCCTTTTTTTTTTGTAAGCACAAGCATCCTTCAATAAAACCAATTTGCAAGCAGTGTGCCCCCAGCCCACACACTCAAGGCCCCACCATCCAGCTGGAGGGGTGAATGTTCAATCAAGTTGATCAAATAAGTGCCCAGACTAATGTGTAGTTTACCCATCACCCCAATCGCAGCCCTTACATTCTCCACGCCCCTCTTCCGAAGTTGTTCCTTAGGCTTAGAGATGGGGGCACAGGTGGACAAGAAGCCAAACTTCACTTTGTCTGGAGATGTCCATTTTGGACTCTGGTCAATTCTGGCTGTTTCCTTTCATGGGCTGACAGTTTGTCCAGGAATAACCTTTCGATCCTACTAATGAAGAACAAGCAATTAGATATATAGGTATTTAAGCAGCACTAATAGTTATGCCACAAGCTTATATCCTCTACAGGTTAGGAGATGTTATAAGCCACAGTAAGACCCTGTCATATTTAACAGGGGGGAAAATTGTAATTCATGGATTAACATATCCAAACATGTGTCTATGCTAAAGTAACCTTCCACTGCCTTTTTTTTAGGACTTGAAAGATGATTCAAGCCCTTTGCTATAAACAATGGCACTCAGCTTTAGACCCCGGGGGTCCCTTACCAGTGGGAACGGGATGGAGAGGAAGCAAGGGTGGAACAGAATGGAGAATGGTGCACATTCAGCTCATTGTGGGCATATGACAGACTCCCAGTATTGACAGAGCAGTAACCTGAAAGCATATTCTTTCCACATGATAGTTTTGAGACAGGAGATTCACCATGAGCTTCCAGGCCCCACCCGCACTCCTGGAGCTGGCAAGGCAGAGGCTGCTGAAGGCCTCAGTCTCAAGGGCCATCTCTGCTCTTCAGCAGCTTCCCAAGGAGCTCGTCACACCTTTGTTCATGGAAGCCTTCACTGGCAGACAAATAAAGGTCCTGAACAAGATGGTGGCAGCCTGGCCCTTCCCCTGCCTCCCCGGGGGACCCTGATGGAGACACCTGACCTGGAGACCTTGAAGCCTCTGTTGGATGGAGTAGATAACTTGATGACACACAAGGTTCAGCAGAGGTAAGCAAGGACCTACTAGTATAGAATCAGGATGCTGGGTGCAGGGAAGAGACACTGTGGTTGGGAGAAGATGCCCAAGGGTGGATGAGAGATTTCTGGTGGCCTCATCTTGGAGCACTGCAGAAGACTTCAACCTTGCTGAGCTTCACTGAGAAACCACAGTCCAGAGTGAGGAGAGACTCCAGGAGATGTTGCTGTCTGTGCCTCTCCCCAGGGGCTAAAGTGGGACCAGGTAGACGTTAAGAGGGAAGGGAGGCAGAGGTCTATGGGTGCAGCTCAGGATGAGCCCTAGCCTAGCATGCATGGGGTCCTGTGTTGAATACTCAACACTGAAGGACATAAACATTTATAAGACAAAGAGAAGAACAAGGACAAGCTGGCATTTGAGATGAAGAATAAAAATGGACTGTGTGCTGGGTCTCATCTTGTTCTGAGTCTTCCTTCTGTTTTACTCAGAGGAACCAGAATCTTCAAGTACTTGATTTTGTGGCATGTGCAGCACACATTCTGGAACACGTGAGCTGGAATGGATGCTGGCTGCTTAGAAGAGGTTGTGAGTGAGAAGCAAGTCATGGGGACCTTCCTAGATATGCTCTGCACAGGCGGCTCAAGGTGCTGGCTTGACCTTTCCTTCAGGGTCCAACTCAGCACATATCAAACATACTTGTTGCAGTGGGCAGAGCAGAGAAAAAGTTCCCTACAGCTGTGCTGTCCAAAGATGTACATTTCTTCACTGCCTGTAGAGACTATTGGGAATGTTCTGAATATCTTCACTTCTCTCTCTCTCTCTCTCTCTCTCTCTCTCTCTCTCTCTCTCTCTTTCAGCCAGCTGGGACTAAAAATGGGAGACCTTATCTCAAAAAGACAAAAAAAAAGGAAAAAAGGAGAAATAAAATGAAAAACCCAAGTCAACAACAAGATGAGAATAGCTCAGGGCTAGAACACTTGCTTTGAGTCATAAAGATGCTTTCTTTCATTAAAAAAATGTTCCTGGGGCTGGAGAGATTGCTCAATGGTTAAGAACATCTTGCAGAAGTCCAGTATTGGATTCCTAGCATTCACATGGCAACTAACAATCTTCTCTGTAACTCTGGTTCCAGGAAATCACAGCCTCAAAATAAACTCAATGCATGCTCATCATTCTAGTCTTGACACATTTCTTCAGGTCTATTTCATCCTATGTGTGACTGTTCAGGGCTCCTGTGCAGAAAATCCAGCAAAAGTGCACAGTGTAGACCCACAGACATGCGGTCAATGTCAGGGAGTTCAGTCCAGGATACTCAAGCCCTGAAGGAGCAGAGACAGGAGAAAGGGTACAGCCAAAGGAAAGACAAGAAGGAACACAAGGAAGGGAACAGGGTCTGCAAACATCACACTGGAAGCCATCAGTACCCCAGACCCTCCAGACTCCCTGAGGCTGAGAAGAGTAGGGGCCAGGAATCTAATGGGTCATTCCCTGGGACTGAAAGGCAGAGTTTGCAAGGGGGAGGTGGGATTGTAAAAGCCTTTCAGAAGCTTCAGAGTTGGGCTGGAGAGATACCTCAGTGGTTATGGTCAGTTCCATCACACAGGACACCTGAGTGTGATTCTCAGCATCCATGTCAGGAAGCTTCATGGCCTCTACCTCCAGGTCCAGGAGGTTCTGATGCCTGGCCTCCACAGGTGCCTGCTCCCTTGTATACATAACACCTCGTACACGTAATTAAAAACATTATTGGAAAAGATTCAAAGTCTATGTAGCTGCCTTGATCTTTGTAGGCTGAAGACTACATGCAGTTGTGAGTCCCTGGTCATACTGGTCGATATGTGACCCAGTGACCTCGAGAGAACAGCATCCCCTGTACCCTGAGCCATCTGCAGTCATGTCAGGAGCCAATGCTGTCACACAGAACATTCCAGTTTCTTTCACCTTGGCTAACTATGGTGTTCTATGTAAGACGTACATGAGACTGTCCCCAAAAACAGATAAAAAACATAAGAGGGGCTGGAGAGATGGCTCAGTGGTTAAGAGCACTGGTTGTTCTTACAGAAGACCTGGGTGCAAATCCCAGCACCCACATGGCAGCTAACAACTGCCTGTAACTCCATTTCCAGGGGATCTAACCTCTTCTGTCCTCAGGCATTGCACGACATGGGTGCACTTTAACATATGCAGACGTAACACCCATACACATGAAATAAAAATAAAGAAAAAATGTTTTAAAAAATCCCCAAAATATAACGAAAAATATTGTTTTTGTCTTTTTGAGACAGGGTCTCTCTATAACCCCAGCTGTCCTTGAACTCACTCTGTAGACCAAGCTGGCCTTGAACTCAGAGAGGTCCAACTGCCTCTGTCTCCAGAGTGCTAGGATTAAAGGTGTGTGCCACCATGCTCATCTTAAAGATGGCTCTCAGCTGCCATGTGGGTGCTGGGAATTGAACCCAGGTCCTCTGTAAGAACAGTCGACACTCTTAACCGGTGAGCCATCACTCCAGCCCCTAGAAAATATTTAAAAATAAGCCTCCAGTGACTGTTCAGCCTTTTCATTCCAACATTCGGAATGGTGTGGTAAGGGCAGGTGAGTGAGCAAAGCACGGAAGGGTGCTTGCTGCCAATTCTGACAACTTGAGATGATTCCTGGAAACCACACAGTGGAGGAAGAGAACAGACTCCATTTGTCATCTGACATCCACTTGTACGCAGCCTGACATAAATAAAGTATCAACTAACTAATTAAAATGGTGGTTATGGTCTGCAAAATGCTGCAAATGTGTGGATAGTGAGAGCCATGTGGACGACACAGAGAATTCTTGAATAGCCTGCACTGCAGAAAGCAGCCTGCTTCAGAAAACAGCACAGAACCAAAAAGAAAGGGAGGAGAGAAGGAAGGAAGAAAGAGACGAAAGGAAAAGATAGTAAAAAAGGGAAATTTCAAATTGACAAAACAGTTCACAGTTCAAAATAATTCAGTGACTCACAAATATTCTTGGATCTTATTGTGAGGTTGAGGTAAGAGAAATTCCACAAGATTGAGGTTACCCTAGGAGGTCCAGACAGCAGGACCAGAAGTTCAAAGTTGGGGCTGGAGAGATGGCTCAGAGGTTAGGATAACTGGCTGGTTTTGCAGAGGACCCGGCTTCAGTTCCCAACAGCCACACAGCAGCTAAAAAAAAAATCATTAGTGACTCCAGTCCAGGGTAGTTGGTGCCCTCTTCAGGTCCCTGTGGGCATTGCATGACATGGGTGCAATTATATACATGAGGACAATACACTCATAAAATCAGAAAAACAAAAAGGCCTTGCTCTGCTGCTGCCTCCACTGCTGCCGCTGCCGCTGACACCCCCCTACCACCACCACCACAAACCGCCGCAACGCTCTGTGGCTGGCGGGCTGCAGGCTCCTGGAGGAGAAACAACCAGAGCAGCTGCAGCTATGGCCTGGGCTGTGTGTAGGCTCAGCTCTGGGCCCAGGGCCCTGGCTCCTCCATGAAGTGTCACTAAGAGGCACCAGGGAAGAGGAGCTCAAGAAGGCCTATAGGAAGCTGGCACTGAGATGGCACCCGGATAAAATTCTGGATAATGCTGAAGAAGCGGCTGAGGAGTTTAAATTAATCCAAGCAGCCTATGATGTGTTGAGTGACCCTCAGGAAAGAGCATGGCGTGATAATCATAGAGAGGCCTTACTTAAAGGAGGGCAAGACGACAGCCTAGATTTGCTTCATTATTTCACTATTACTTGTTATTCTCCTATGGAGATGATGAAAAGGGGTTTATACAGTGTAGGGTAATGTTTTTTTTTTAATGTTTTATATGTTTTTTTAATGTTTATACAGTGTAAGGTAATGAATTGACTGTAGAAGAAGAACTGGAGTCTGTGTCAGAGGAAGATGTCGAGGACTTCCCAACTTTTGGAGATTCCCAGAGTGACTATGACAGGGAAGTGCACCCGTTCTACGTTTAATGGCAGAGTTTCTGCACACAAAAGAATTTTGCTTGGAAGGAAGAATATGATACATGGCAAGCCTCAAACTGCTGGGAAAAACGAGCCATGGAAAAAGAAAAAAACAAAAACAGAAACAAAAAACTGAGACAAAGCAGGGAAAGAAAAGAATGAGCTGGTGCGCCACCTGGTGGCTTTCATTCCTAAAGGAGACAAGGGAGTGCGCAGGCGCATGGGAAGCTGGTGGGGGAGCAGATGCAGAAAAGGCAAAGGCTGGGGAGATGCAGCAGAAGCTGAAGCTGAAGGAGGCCAAAAGGGCCTAGCAGTACACAGAACAGAGCTGGATGACTGGGGGGAATTGGAGAAGGAGCACCAGTAGATGGAGGCACGGTATGGAAGGGAGTTTGGAGATGGATCTGATGAAAATGAAATGGAGGAAGGAGACCAAAGACGGATTGGATGGTAAAGACAGCAATGAGCCCGAGGAGGCTGAGTTTTGCTTGTGATAAATCATTTAAGACAGAGAAAGCCATGCGGAATCATGAGAAGTCCAAGAAGCATCGGGAAATGGTGATCTTGATGAAACAACAGTTGGAGGAGGAGGAAGAACATTTTTCAGGAGCTCAAACAGATGAAAATCTATTGAATGCCAGTTCTGAAGGAGAAATGGAAGATACACCAAAGCAGAAGCTGTCTAAAAACCAGAAGAAAAAGAAAGAGAAACCAGTACAGAATTATGATGACAATGTCAATGGAAATGTAACGGAAGAAGGATTTGATCCAGAAGACACTGGTGTAAATCAAGACAAGGCCAAGGAACCAGAGGATGGTCCTCAAGAAAATGCCTGTGTTACAGAGACCATCCAAGCCAGGGGGATTCAACAAGTGAAGCTAAAAGTTTACTAAACCCAAAGGAAAGAAAAACAAAGATGTGAAAAAACCTGCCAAAGTACCCGCCGAACCACAAACAGTGACTGATGTTCTGATCAGCTGCACAGCCTGCCAGAGTGAATTTCCATCCTGAAATAAGCGTTCTGATCATCTCAAGGCTACTGCTCATGCAAGAGCACCTTCCTGCTCATTGCCTTTAACCTGTGTAACAAGTAGTGGAAATAAAAAAGAGAAGTGTAAAAACAGATAGAAATTCTGCCAATACTTTTTTTTTTTTACTGTCTCAAGATTCTGAAACCAAAAAACCAAACTGAAATCGTCTAAAGAGTTAAAATTTCAGCGATTTGTAATTGATTGCATTGTGGGAGATTATTTTTTATTTTACAAAGATATTTTTGTTTAGTATATATTTTTAAACATTTCACTAGTGGTTGAATTCTACTTTTGCCATCTGAATTGACTTGAATGTTCCACAACAGGTAAATGTTATAAATGTGTATCTTGATTTCTCATGTGAACAGAAATGTCCATGGAAAATTAAATTATTTTAAAGAAAAAAAAAAGAAAAGTAAAAGAAGTAAAAGCTATCATCATCACCAGGCAAATTTAGGCTGCCAAGAACTAAATACAGAGTATTTAGTATTTTAACAGAGTATTTGTTTAAACCAAAAAGTGTATTTGTGATGGTGGGAGGTTCATGACTAATCCTGTGATGTAGGACTTTGAGGCAGAAGACTCAATGTGAGGTTTAAGCAGCTTAAGTAACAGTGAACTCCACCCTGGACTGGACTATAGAATAAGAATGTGTCCAAAAGGGGGGTGGGGATGGGGAATCCCGCTTGGTTCCCAGAAGGTAGCTGTAATTCAGAAAGAATCAGCTCAGCATACAACCTACAGAAGATGAAATCAAGAATGGGAGCTGAGCCAGCTCTGAGGAAACATTCCTGTGATTCAGCATCTGGAGACAGGGCTCAGAGGGTAAGAGCACCACCTGCTCTTGCAGAGGACCTGGTGTTGGTTTGTCCCAACTGAGTGTGCCTAACAACAGTGCATAACTTCAGTTCCACAGGATCCAACACTCTGTTCTGGGCTGTGTGGACATTTCATGCATATAGTATACTTGCATATATGTAAACAAAACCCTCGTACAATACAATAAAGTAAATAAAAAACAGCATATCAGGGACTGAGGGAGAAGAATTGTCACAAGTTTAACTTTCTCACAGACAGATAATTAGAAGGGAGCATCAGCAAGCCTTTCTCCAAAGATCTTCATGAAAGGGGAAAATGATCAGAGAAGAATCATTGGCTATGATAAATTTTGCTCCCAATATGTAGGACTGAACTGAAGAATGGAAAGTGTGTATCTCACAGCTTAGAGAAAGTCTAATGGGAATAAAAACCCAGGAAAGCACTCCACCAACTGAACTATGATTCCAGTCCTTCAAGCACCTTTCCAATACACAGCATTCCATTTTCTCTTCTTGAGAAAACACATTATCTTTAGAAAACTATTAAGAATCTACAACCTCATAAATGATAGTAGACTAAAAGTTCCACACAGCCATATTTTCAGGATCTTTCCGTCTAAGGCTGTGAGATGAAGCCTCTACCAGTCCTACACTCTGGACACTGTAGCCATGTATCAGCAAGGCTCAGTCAGTGTTGCTGACATGGGTCAGTGAATGAGACCCTGGCTTCACCCCATCCCTGATTCCTGTTCTTGAGGATGGCACAATGATGTAATCAGTTCTCTGCACCTTCCAGGACTCCATTCCATTGAGCTGGGTGAAGTTTCAGGAATCTGATAAGTGATCCCTAGGGACTAGAAGCCAGTGGATGCAAAGGGACATGTGATTCCAGAGGACCTTGGAAATTTCTGCACAGGTGAGGGTGGTGGCACACACCTGTAATTTCTGCAAGTGGAAGTTGGAAGCAGAAGCATCAGAATCTATGAGACACAGGTATGGGCCCCCACATCCAGGAGACTGTCAAAGAAAAGCAGGAATTGATCCAAGTTTGACCATCTGAAAAATAAGCCAGAGCTAGGTGTGGTGACACAAGCCTTCAATCCTAGCACTCAGGAGGTAGAAGCAGGTGGATCTTTTTGAGATCGAGGCTAACCTGGTCTACATAGTGAATGCCAGACCACTGGGGCTAAAGAGAGACCAAAACAAAACCAAAGAATCAAAAGCCACAACACACACACACACACACACACACACACACACACACAGAAATAAAAAACAACCAAACAAAAAACTAGGCATATAAGGGCTAAATAAATTGCTCAGCAGGTAAGTTTTCTCCTGCCAAGCCTGAGGAACTGGCCTCCATCCACAGGAACCACACAATAAGAGAGAAGTGACCACCATTAGTTGTCTTCTGACCTCCCCATGCACAGCCTGGCAAACTCCTCTACTAAATAAACAGAATAAATATAAAGGAGGCCAGGCACAGTTTTGTGACCTTGTGATCCCTGTTGAAATAAAGATGAAATCAAGAATGGGAGCTGAGCCAGCACTAAGGAGACAGGCTCAGAGGTTAGGAACACTACCTGCTCTTTCAGAGGATCTGGGTTCAGTTCCTGGCACCCAAAGGGCATCTAGCAAAGGCCCATAACTTCAGTTCCAGGAGATCCAAAACTCTTCTGTGGCCTGAGTGACTACTATTGGTTATCCTCTGACTTCCACATGCACAGCCTGGCAATCTCCTTTACAAGTAAATAAAGAATTAGCATAAAACAGTCCAGGCAGAGGTTTTGATCCTGGTAATCCCTACTTGAGAGTGTGAAGAAGATTCTCAAGGTGTTTGAGATCAGCTCCAGGAGCAATGTAAGCTCAGAACAGGTTAGCTATTATAGTAAAATCATAACCATACATACATATCCATACACATATATGTATACATATATGTTGCATATTTTGTTATGTACCAGGGAAGTGCTCCACCACTGAGTCATATTCTGGACTGTTAAAGTGTTAAAGGCTTCTGTTTCATTAAGAAAGGATTTCACACTGTAATCCATGGTACTATTGAACTCACTATTGCTTGTTGCAAAAAATTTTATTTCATTGCATTTTTTTTTTTTTTTTAGTATTTTTGAGACAGGGTCTCCCTTATTTAGTCCCAGCGGGCCTGGAACTTACTATGTGGACCAGGCTGGACTTGAACTCACAGAGATCCACTTGCCTCTGCCTCCCAATTGCTGGGATTAAAGGTGTGCACCACCACGCCTGGCCTTCATCGCTTTTTAAACATCAAATCTGACCGAGATGTTTAAAGGACGTTTCACAAGTAAAAAGAAAAAAATCCTGTTTACGTAGCTAAAATTTTTATCTATTTTCCCGTTTCTAGAAGTCATGTCCCTTGGGATGTGACCTTCCCTAGATTACTCCAGTACAGGCCTCAACTAAACTTAATCAAGTATTTTTGGAAACTTTTCTGCATGAATCTGGGCATGGTGGCACACACCTTTACTCCTAGCACTTGGGGGCAGAGGCTGGTGGATCTCTGTGAGCTCAAGACCAGTCTGGTCTACAGAGTGAGCGTCAGGCCAGCTGGGACTAGAAAGGAAGACTCTGTCTCAAAAATACCCCCCCCCAATTTTTTTTTCTGCATATGAATAAAAGGGAACATATTTAGGATTAACTGCTCAGGGGGAAATTATACTTTAAAATTTAGAATTTTTCCTCCTACCTGATCCCCAACATTTGCTGGAAAATCTTCTTTAAAACTAAGTTTTATCAAAATCTGTGCTTTTGTATAAACTAATTTGCTAAGGGCCAAGTAAGTATTCACTGCATCCAGTTTCTCTCATTACTTGGATCTGAGGCTCTGCATGTGTCCAAGGAGGTCAGATCCCTTGGATTTGAGTTATAGACAGTTGTTAGCTGCCCTGTGGGTATTGGGAGGCAAAACTGGGTGAGTGCTCCTAACTGCTGAGCTATGTCCTCAGACCCAGAGAGGAGGATCATACCTGGGAGTCCAGCCTGGAAACTGAATGAGAAGCTGTCTGAGAATAAAAAGTAAAAAAGACATCAGGACTCCTGGGGATGCAGATCAGTGATATGGTGCATGCTTTGCATTTATGGGGCCCTAGGTTTCATCCCAACCTGAGAAAAAGGAGGTTAAAACAAAGAGCGTGCAGCTGCTGACACTGGTAAATTCCTTGACTGGCCTGGGAGAGGTTCTGTGCTTCATCCTCAGTACAAAGCAAACCAAACAAAGAAACAAACAAACAAACAAACAGACACACACAAAAACCATAGTCTCCTGGAAATGCTGGTGTCTCTCCTTTTACATTCATTTTTCTCCTTGCAGTTCTCTGGAATGTACCTGGAACCAGGTATGTGGGGCAGGAGTCCTTCCCACAGAGCTGCATCCCCAGACCTGTGAGAATAATTGTTATTGGTGGCTGGAGAGCTGGTTTAAGAGTTGACACCTCAGGGGCTGGAGAGATGGTTCAGTGGTTAAGAGTGCAAACTTCTCTTGCAGATTCCCAGCACCCACATGGCAGCTGAGAACCATCTTTGACACCAGTTCCAGGGGAATCCAACACACTCTTCTGACCTCTGTGGTGTTGCATGACACAGGTGCACAGATCTGTATGCAGACAGTACATTCATACACATAAAAGAAATAAATAAAATTTTAAAAAATAAAAAAATTAAGAAAAAAAGAGTTCACACCTCTTCCTGACTGACAGAGACTCCAGTTCCGAGGCCACATTGGGCTGTATGTCCAGCCTCAGGGAATCTGAGTCCTTCATCAGATCACAGTGGGCACCATCACACATGTGGCATATATTCACACGGACACACAAACACTTAATAAAATTTTGTTTTTATTTTGGGACAAGTTCTTGCTCCACTGCCTAGACTGCATGTGGACATTTTAATACATGAGTCAGGTCTTGAAGTCGCAATCCTCCTGCCTCAGCATCATAAAAGTAAAGGTCAGGAGCTTACTTTCTTTTTTTTCCCCTGTTCCTCTGATGCTGTTGATGTTTTAGAGCTGATTTAGTTTCACTGTGTCTGGGAAATGAGCCATGTAGGAAGGACCCTACATGTAAAGGGAAGACTGCAGGTGATTTCCACCACAGTGCTAGGGACACAGCCCTTCTCCATGTAGCTTGCTTTCCCACCTCCCAGGGGACACAGTAACAACCTCAGGGCTCCCAGACTTGAATCAACCTAAATCCTCAGGTCGAGAGGGCAAAATGTTTCCTGGATTTGAACCCCAGATGTCATTGTTTTTAGTTTGTTAGCTGAGAAATAATTTTATGTAGCTCAGGCTAGACTACAATTTGTGGCAGTTCTTCACTATCATTCCTGCTGTGATCATAAGCCTATGTTGCACACTGCCTTAGCTCCAATTTTTATTTCATCTTCTCTAGCCAATGTGCTGGGCTGATGTTTTCTGAAAGATCGTCTAACTTCCAGGGAACCAAGAGCCGCATGCTCCTCCCACCAAGATTATGAATTTCTTTTTGAAATGAAGGTCTTTACACAGAACAGGGTGGCTTTAAACTTGCTATGTAGATGATGATAACATTGAACTTCTCATCCTCATGCCTCTGCATCCTCATTTCTTGGATCACAGGCATGTCCCACCATGTCTGTCCCAAGTATTGATGGACGTAGTACCGAAGGCTTCTGCATGCTAGGTAAGCACTCTGCCATATCAGCTGCACCCTCAGCACCCCTGCACAATAGTAATGGACTCCAGTCATCTTCTTGCCTCAGTCTTCTGAGTAGCTGCCACAGCGGACACTGACAGAGCATCCGGCTCAGCTCTACATACAAAGCAAATTTCTGACTGTGGAAAAATATTTGAAACATGGCCGTGTGGCAAGGACATTTCAGATTCCTATCAGGAGCAGAGTTAAGCTCTTGGTGACTCACACTTTGAACAATATTAGAGGTATGAGGATAGAATTCAGCCATGTGTGGCAACTTGCAACAGAAATCCTTGCAGGGGAAGGCTGAGTTAGGAGGACTGCTAAGAGTTGCAATTCTGAATGAAACCAAGATACAGTGCAAGATCCTGGTACCAAAAATGAAAACATTACCGGGCATGGTGGCACACACCTTTAATCCTAGCAATTCGGAGGCAGAGGCAGGCAGATCTTCGTGAGTTCAAGGCTAGCCTGGTCTACAGAGTGAGTTCCAGGACAGCTGGGGCTACAGGGAGACCCTGTCTCAAAAAGACCAAAAAAATAAATAAATAAATAAATAAAAAAATGAAAACAGAAAGTAAAGAAATAAATGAATAAATAAATAAAAAAATAAATAAATCTTCAGGGGCTGGAGAGATGGTTCAGAGGCTAAGAGCACTGACTGCTCTTGCAGAGGACCCAGGTTCAATTCCCAGCACCCACAAAGCAGCTCGGAATGGTCTTTAAGCTGGGTGTGTTAGCACACACCTTTAATCCTAGCACTCAGAAGGCAGAGGCAGGCAGATCTCTGTGAGTTCAAGGCCAGCCTGGTCCATAGAGTGAGTTGTAGGCCACCTGGGGCTATAGGAAGGCCCTGTCTCAAAAAAGACACTAAGCAAACAAACAAATAAATAAATCTTTTTCAGTAAATCCATAAATAGGTTCCTGACTTTCTCCCTACTCTAGGTTGTTTTCTTCCTGTCAGGTTTTGTTATGTTCTGTTTTGTGTTCTCTCTCTCTCTCTCTCTCTGTGTGTGTGTGTGTGTGTGTGTGTCTTCTTTTTCTTTTGTTTTCACATACTCAGCTCTGAATGAATCAAGGAACTGAGTCGGAATCAATCTACAGAAAATCCTCTCTAATGGGATTAAGTGGGTGGAGCCTCAGACTTCCAATCAAATGGCAGATGGTGGTTGGGAGGTGTGGTTACAAAGGGGAGATATAGGTGGAAAGGTGTATATAAGGTTCAGAGAAGGGAGAGCCCACAGAGTGCTGGTCCTGCCATGGTTGGCTGCTCTGCTGGGATTCAGGGAGCTGACTTCCACAGCCAGAACTGGGAACTAACTCAACTCCACCAAGACACTGCATCTGATTCAGGTACCTTAGATATAGGATGGCACGGGAAATTCTGACTTCTGGCTCACGTGAATTATTGGGGGGCATTGGTTTTGACAGTAAATATAGTTTGGAATTAATCTGAAATAGGTGTGTTTTCAGCAATAAGTAACTTGCTAAACAATGACCCCTATTTCATAGTTTCCTTTTAGACTTTCCCAGGCAGGTTCAATGCAATGAGAAGAGATATGGGGAGGTTGGACATGTAAAATGTCTACTTCCTGTTTTAGAGGGACTCGAAGGTGATTCATGGTGCATCCTTGGCTCATTGTGGGCTTAGGACAGACTCTCAAGTGTTGATAGAGCAGTAATCTGAAAATATTTTCTTTCCACAGGATAGTTTGAGAAAGGAGATTCACCAAGATGAGCTTCCAGGCCCCACCCACACTCCTGGAGCTGGCAAGGCAGAGGCTGCTGAGGGATGAGGCCTTGGCCATCTCTGCTCTTCAGAACCTTCCCAAGGAGCTCGTCCCACCTTTGTTTATGGAAGCCCTTCTTGGCAGAAAAATGAAGGTGCTGAGTGAGATGGTGGCAGCCTGGCCCTTCTCCTGCCTCCCTGTGGGGGCCTTGATGGAGACACCCGACCTGCAAACCTTGAAGGCTGTGTTAGATGGAGTGGATAAGTTGATGATGCAAAAGGTTCACCGAAAGTAAGCAAGGATTAAGTACTATGGAATGGAGGATGCTGGGGTGCAGGGAAGAGTCACTGTGGTTGGGAGAAGGGGCTCAGCGGTGGATCAAAGATTTCTGATAGCCTCATTTTGGAGCATTGCAGAAACCTTAACACGAGTGGATCTGTAATGGGAAACCACTCTCCAGTTTGGAAGAGATTTGGGAAGAGTAGCCTCAGTGGAATGAGCCTGTGTCTCCCCTCCCCTCCCCCACAGGGGCTAAATTGGGACCAAGTAGATGTCAAGAGGGAAGGGAGGCAGAGGTCTATGGATCCATCTCAGGCAATGAGCTCTTGCCTAGCATGGGTGAGGTTCTGTGTTGAATCCTCAACACTGAAGGACATAATCACTTATAAGACAGCAGCACAGGAAAAGCTGGCATTTGAGATGAAGAATAAAAAAGGACTAGGTGCTGGGTCTCATTTTGTTCTGAGACTTCCTTCTGTTTTACCCACAGAAACCAGAAACTTCAAGTACTTGATTTGAGGAAAGTGCAGCACAGATTCTGGAACACGTGGGCTGGAAGGGAGGATGCTGGTTTTTCAGCAAGTGTTGTGAGCAAGAAGCAAACTTTGCAGGACCTTCCAAGTTGTGCCCTGCGAAGACGTGTCAAAGTGGTGGCTGACCTTCCCATCACGGTCCGTCCCAGTGAATGTCAAACATACTTTTTGCAGTGGGCAGAACAGAGAAAAAGTTCCCTACAGCTGTGCTGTCTGAAGATGCACATTTGTGCCGTGCCTCTAGATAGTACTCAGAAGGTACTGAGAATTGTCCACTCTGAATATATAGAGGAGTTGGAGCTGCTTTCAGAGTGGAGTCTGTCTACCTTGGCACAATTTTCCCCATGCCTGCGCCAGATGAGGAATCTTCGCAAACTCTTCATAGCACCAATAGGCCATACTAAATTTAATGTTGATAATTCTCCCACACACTTACAGAAGTGTGTCACCAAGTTTATTTCTCAGGTCTCAAAACTTAACAGTCTCCAGCATCTCTACATGAATGGTTTATATTTCTGCAGTCACCACATGACACATTTGTTCAGGTAAGTAAGGATGGAGAGCTGGTCTATAGATCAGAGAAAACCTCTTTAAATGAAAGAGTAGTAGGCACCTATGCTGCCAGCTGCATTTGAATAGACAGTGAGGCAGCCATTAGAATAATTGAGCATAACAATATCTAAGCATGGTTGTGCTTCCATTTTAACCAAATCATCATTCCACATAATTGTCAGGCAGAGGGTTGAACTGGGGAAGGTAATGTGTAAGATCAGATCGAAGTCTCAATGTAAGGGTCAGATGTAATGAGGGTGTGGTATGGTTCCTTGGTGGATTCCTGTCCAATCTAATGGACAGCAAATAGGAAAGATAGGAAGACACTGAAGCAGGAAGGACTCACACCTGCAGAGTTTCTCAGGTGAACTCTGGTGAACTCAGGATCTGTTTGAAAAGACACCATTCTGCCTATCATTTCTCAATTATGAAGCACAAGTTTTAGCCTAGGAACAGGCAGGCACCTAGGATTAAGGTGAGGGGCAGGGTAAAGCACTGTGTTTATGGATAGAATTTGTCTTATGGCGACAAGGAACCAGTGAATTCTGCTGGAGATTTCTTTCATGGTGTCAAATTTTTCCCGAGTTGTTCCATCCCATGTGTGCTTTCCTGGGCTGATGTGGCCAGCACTGGTTTTCTGCTTGACAGTGAGGCTAGGAGTTTCAGAGCAAGGAGATTTAGAGCTGGATGGTGTCTTACTTTCTATTGGTATGGTAAAAAGAGTGACCAATTCTACCTTGTGGATAAAGGGTTTATTTGGCTTACAACTCCCAGTCCATTAAGGGATGGCAAAACAGGAACTCAGGGCAGCCCAGTCCAAGGAGGAGCACTGTTTCCTGGCTTGATCTCTGGCCCATGCTCAACCTGCTTCTGATACAACACAGGACCATCTTCCCAGGGCTGGCATCCTGAAGTGTGGCCTGGGTCCTCTCCAATTTCTCAACAATCCAGAAAATGGTTGCCCCAGTACAATCCATGGAGGAAATTGGTCACTTGAGGTTCCCTCCACTCAGGTGTGTCCACTTGACAACTGAAGCTCTGCAGCACAGTTGGGAACATGACACTGCCTAGAAGCATGAGACTTGAGTGGAGAGACTGTAATATGCAACATCCTGGATAATGACCTCTGTCATGGTCAGACTGCCCTTGGAACCTGGGGTCCTCTCTACCTCGATGTCAGGCAGACATTACTTTCCACCACCATTTGCCATAATGAACCCTTTCTTCTCTCCCTAGGTGTCTGAAGACCCCTTTGAAGACCTTCTCTATCTCTCATAGCCTTCTTTCCCGATGTGACTGGAATTCCCTGAGCCAGTGTCAGAGCCTCCATCAGCTCAAGTGTCTGAGTATGAGAACTGTGGTTTTCTTTGATTTCTGTCCCATGGATCTGAGAGTTTTTCTGGAGAGTGTTGCAGACACCCTGCAGACCCTGGAACTGGAGCAATGTAGGGTGCAGGACTCTCAGCTCAGTGCCCTCCTGCCTGCCCTTGGCCAATGCTCCCAGCTAAGGACAGTAAATTTCTACAACAATGACATCTCCAGGTCTGTCTTGGAGAACCTTCTCCACCACACAGCCAACCTCAACCAGTTGACCCTGGAACGGTACCCTGCCCCTCTGGAGTGCTTTGATAACATGGGTCACATCGTCCCAGAGAGGTTTACACTAATTTGTTCCCAGCTCATGAATTCATTGAGATCCTTAAGGGATCCCAAGACTATCTCCTTTGCTACCCAAAGGTGCCTTCAGTGTTATTCATGCTCTTTCTATGATGGGGAGACCAATCTTTGTCTCTGTTGGCAGTAAATAGGGAAATGTTACTTCTGGATACTGAGAAATGAGAGTCCAGCCACAGGTCTGACATCCAGGGGATCCAGGGCACATGGCTTCAGACCCTGTCCAATGTGTTGGGAGCAGGACCGGTGATGAAAGGGGTCGGATTACAAAGGCTGAGGTGGACATGAAGAACTTCAGCACCACAGGACATGCAAATTTCAATTCTGAATTTATACATATGGACTCTAAATCAGAAAAGGAAGTACACATTTCTCAGTGTTGCTCCTGGAAGTACTGGTTAAAGAGAATCTACCTCAGAATGGTTCTTGTAAAGCAATGTATGACCCCAGGGTTTTGTATTTTCAGCCTCTGGTGTATTCCTCAGTCATCAACCTATTCAGCTGGTTTCCAGGTTCAAGGTCAGGGGTAACCTATGACTTTAGTGGGGGAAGAGAGAAGCTCAACTGGGATGTCTCATCCATCAGACTGGCATGTGGGAATGTCTGAGGATTTTCCTGACTGTTGGGTGATGTGGTAGCACTGTGATTGCTGCTACCCAGAGCATGTAGGCCTGGGTTTTATCAGAAAGCAGCTGAGCACAGGCTAGTTGACACTCCACAGTGTCCTCCATGGTCTGTGCTTCGGTTTCTGCCCTGAGTCCTGCTCTGGCTCCCTCCATGACGAACTCCAAGCCGTTAGTGAAATAAATCCTTTCCTCCCCCACATGCTTTTGGTTAGTGATTTGTCCTCGTTACAGAATCCACACTGCTTGCACCTCAGTCGTGTTTCTTTCCTGCCTGTTGCCCTCTGACCTCCACGCAAGGGCCTTGATATGAACACCTTCCCCCATATACACCCATAGGCCCAAACCTACAAGTTAAACACATAAGGCTGAGGATCGAACCCGGGTCCTTTGCAAGAGCAGTTGGGAGCTCTTGACCAGTGAGCTATCTCTCCAGCCTGAGAGAGCTCCTGTATTTAGAGGATGCTCTACTGACAGCAACCAACACTTAGGAAGTGGAAGCAGGAAGAGGACTGATGTCAGATTGAACTACATCACAAGTTTCAGTGGTTTTATGAAGAAACAGCAGCGATGATGCTGATGTTCTAACTCTTGAAGAAATTCAGAAGGGATCTGGCCTACGAATGGCAGGAATATTAGAAAGCACTGTAGGAATACTCCACTATCTCTGAAAAGTTGTCACCTACCAATTTTCCCACAAAAGGGGATGTCCAGGAAGGCCAGGCTCGGTGTCTGGCTCACCTGGGGAGACAAGTGGAAGCACTGGAGATTGCTACAAACTTGGAAAATAAAGCAGCCAACACAGACCAATTAACTACAAAATAATTACATAAATAACCAATCTGAGACTGGAAATACCTCAGATGTATACAGTATGTATAGCATGTAGTAGGTCTGGATTCAATCCCCACTTGTACAAACATACGGTAGTAAAAATAACAACATATATTTCCAGAAGGGCTGGAGAGACAGATATCTCACTTGTTAACAACAAATGTTGCTTTTATAGAGGACCCAGGTTCAGTTCCCATCAACATATCAACTAACAACCTTCTACAATTATATTTCCAAGGGATCTGACACCTTCTAACCTTCTAAGAATGGGAATTGCATAACATGGGTGCCCTTACACATACGAAGGCATTACACACAGAAACATAAAATAAAAGACTTAGAGAAAGATCCAAGTCATGTATGGCAGAAGGCATGAACTGGGGTGGGGAACAGGGAGAGGGGAATGTGTCTAAATTGGACTGAAAGATAATGTATGAAATACACAAAACATCAATAAAAGTATTAACAAATAAAATAAATAAATTATTTCTAATCTAAATCATATTTCCATCCTAACTGGGTAATCTTCATATTCCATGTACATTTACAAATATTTCATTATTACACAGACCTATAATCCAAGAACTAGGGGGTTGATTCAAAGGATCAGGAATTCTGGAACATTCTTAGCTACATTGAATTTCTGGCCATTTGGCTCTAAGAGATTCTTTCTCCTATCAAAAAACAAAACACTTCTGAAAACCAGTGATGTCATATTCCTGTGATCTCTCTATTCAGCAAGTGGAGGTTGGGGGATGGTAAGTTTGGGTCTTGTCTCTGAAATGTGGAAAGGCCAAGGACAGTGTGAGCTACATAGTGAGACTCTTTCCCTACAAACTTCACATGTCAGTGTGGCAGGCACATCTGTGACCCCAGAACTCAGCAGAGGCAGGAAGCTCACTATAAGGATGAGAGCAGTAATGTCTACATAGCAAGATCTTGTCTGAAAAAAAAATATATATAAGCACTAAAATTTATAGATGCTACCTAAGCAGTTACACAAAAGAAACACCTTGTTTCTTGTGCATGTTTGTCTACCTGTGCTTTTTATTTACAAAGCACTGACACATTTTTTCAGGGGGCTGGAGATGAAAGTCAGGACACATAGGCAAGCTAGGCAGCTGCTCAAACACTGAGCTGAACCACCAGGCCTGAGCTGAACCACGAGGCCTGACAACTGCATGTGTTCTTTTCCCTGGGTGTGCTCCTGGGGACTGAGCCCAAGACATCAAATATTGTTTTATTTTTTAGCTAGGTGTATGAATGTGTGTATGAGTTTTGGGTTATACACTTGATTGCAGTACCCACAGAGGCCTGAAGAGGTGCTCAGAACAACCTGGAGTTAGAGTTAGAGGCAGATGTGAATGACCTGGCATGGGTACTGGGATCATAGCTTGCTCATCCATAAAAGAAATGCCATCTAAAATGCTGAGCATTCTCTCTAGCCCTAAGGTATTTTAGTACAGCATCTTGCATTATACCCTGGATGGCCTGGAACTCCATATGTAGTTCACCCTTGCCTACAACTCTATCATCCCCCTTCCCCATATGTGGGGGGGTTGGAATTACAAGACTGAACCACCATATACAGCTTTCATTTGAGGTGGATCTTGCTATGCATCCCAGACACTTCTCTAACTCAATCTAGACTAGACTGGCTGCACTGTGCTGTCCTTCTGCCTCATCCTCTCTAGTGAGCCACACACATGAATCCTACTGAGCCTTAGATGTTTCCATGAGGAGAGAGCAGAAATATTGTTTGTCAGGTTGGGCAGCATGCTAGCCTTGGGGACTGCCTGAGAGTGTGCTGAGTGATGGTGTCTCTTTCTAGTCTCTGTGACCACCTGTGAGTGAACTTGGCAGAGCACTGGGGTTGCAGGAAGTAGGCAGTTGCTCAGCCACCAGGACTCTAGGCATCTCATTTTGTAAAGGGCTAAATCCCTCATAGACAGGCAGGGACACTGAGGAATAATAAAGGGGGTCTACTTCCATCTTCCTCTTGTTCTCTGGCAGGAAGGCCACTTTATTTTTTTATTTACTTTTTTTTTTTTTTTGGTCTTTTTGACACAGGGTCTCCCTATAGCCCCAGCTGGTCTTAAACTCACTAGGGAGACCAGGCTAGCCTGCCTCCATTTCCCAAGTGCTAGGATTAAAGGTGTGCACGACTACCCCCAGCTTAAACACAGTGCTTGGCTGCCATGTGGATGCTGGGAATCGAATCCAGGTCCTCTGCAAGAACAGTCAGTGCTCTTAACTGCTGAGCCATCTCTCTAGCACAGGAAGGCCTATTTCAACTCGAACAAGTTCCCTTCAACTGACCTCTTTAGAGTCAACTAGTTCTGGAAATCTCAGCTTGGCTTTGTGACATATCAGCCTTCTCTTGATGTTTAAGTTGACCAATCCAAAACTTGGGGAGAAGAAACCACTGAAACTCTTAAGACTCAGCTTCTCCCTGGGACACATTGGAGTCTCAGTTTCTGGTTCCACTCAACTATTTTTCTGTCTTTTTGACACAGGTTCTTTCTGTAGCTCCAGTGGTCCTACGTCACTATGAGACCAGGCTGGCCTCCAACTCACAGAGATCCATCTGCCTTTGCCTCCCAAGTGCTGGGCTTAAAACATGTACCACCATGCCCAGGGAGACATTGTTTTGGGTTTAGGTTTTGTTTTTTTTTTATTTTTTGGGGGGGTCTTTTTGAGACAGTGTCTCCCTTTAGTCCCAGCTGGCCTGAAGCTCATTATGTAGACCACGCTGACCTTGAACTCACAGAGATCCACCTGCCTTGGCCTCCTGAGTGCTGGGATGAAAGGCGTGTGCCAGCCACCATGCCTGGACTAAGATGGTTCATATTTTCAACAGTTATTTTTAAGGTATTTTTCTCTGTACCTGTCTGTCTGTCTGTCCATCTCTCTCCCTTACTCTATCTGTGAATATATATGGAGGACATAGGTGTGCAATATGTGTTGCTTCTCTGATTTACATTTGGGTCCCAGTGATTGAACTCACATAGGAATGGTGGGAAGGGCCCACTACGTGCAAAGGCATCTCACTGTCCCCTCAGCTCCAATTGCTGCTCTTCCACCTCCCCCTCCTCCTCCTCTTCCTCCTCCTCTTTCTTCTTCTTCTTCTTCTTCTTCTTCTTCTTCTTCTTCTTCTTCTCCTTCTTTTCTTTAAATTTATTTTTAGAGACTGGGTCTCTGTTTTGCCCCCCTTTTATATTACATTTTAAGAATATTTTTTACTTATTTTTATTTTATGTGTTTGAGTGTATTGACTGAATGTGTATAAGTACTCCTATGTCATGCAAAGCCTGAAGAGGTCAAAAGAGGGTGTTGGAGTCCCAGGAACTGAAGTTAAGGACAGCTGCTATCAGACATGTGAGTGCTAGGAATTGACATGTAGGCGCCAGGAATTGAACTTGGTTCTCTTGCAAGAGCAATAGTGTTTTTACCACTGGCCCATCTCTCCAGCCCTACCCTTTGGCCCCTTTAGAACTCACTATGTGCTCAATCTGGCAGATCTGCATGCCTCTGCCTCCTCGGCTAGGACTAAAGGCGTGCACCACCACGCCCAGCAGCTCCAACTCTTGATTTCATCTTCTCTGGACATTATGCTGTTCTGATCGTTTCTGAACACAGTCTGTCTTCTGAGGAGTCAAGGGTACATCTTGTTCAAAGCCCTGTTTGCTTTTTGTTTTGTTTTGTTTACTTGTAAATCTTGAGGCCTCTCCTTAATCACTTTAATCTCACTTTTTCCATTGTTTACTTGTAAATAGCTAGGCCAGATTCCTGTCTCTTCAAAGGAAAACATTGGAGACCTAAAGATCTGCCTGCTTCTGCCTCCCAAGTGCTGGGATTAAAGTGCACTACCATGCATGTTGAGACTTTGTTTTTTATGTTCAACATGGCTTTGCATTCATCTCAGGTGTCTTTTATTTTTATGTCAGCCTGTGATTTCATTTTTTAAAAAATATTTTAGGTAGCCCCAGCTGGCCTGGAACTCCTTATGTAGACCAGGCTGGCCTTGACCTTGCAGAGATCCAGCTGCTTCTGCCTCATGCTGGGATTAAAGGCTAGGAGGTATTTTTTATAAGGGGCATCCATTTGGTGATTTCAACTATTATTTATGGAAATTGTATAGCTTAGTATATAGGTATAGTATTTAAGTCAGGCATCCTCCTGTTAGGTGGCTTGAATTTGATCCATGGAACCCACATGGTGGAAAAAGAGAACTGACTCCTGAAAGCTATACATGCCCTTGTGTACCATGGAGAGTGCCCCTCCCCAATAAATAAATGAATAAAGCCTCATTGTGTATCTCTAGCTGACCTGGAACGCACAAAGATATGTCTGCTTCTACATCCTGAGTTTGAGGATAAAAGGTAGAATAATATGTGGTCTGTATGAACCACATTTTGCTTCCCATTCACCCATTGATGGACTCCTGGGTAGCTTTCACCTTCTGAGTATTGCGATTTGCCCAGGCCAGTGGGGTCTTCAACAAGGATCTGAGGGGAGAGTAACCTGAATGAGAGACAAACCAGACACAAAGGAGACCAAAACAAAAATCTGATCAAGGTCTCAAAGTTTATTTTTTGTAAGGCATTATATATAGGAGCAGGCAGGAGGAAACAGCCCAGCTGGCAAAGTTTGAGGCCGTTAGGTTGCTAGGACACCCAACTGCCCATTGTTTTCTGGGGAAGGTTATGGGTGGGTGAATTCCCAAGAAGAAGCAGGGTGCTCCAGCCAAACGGGGCATGAAGTTCTAATAAATTAACTATAAGCTTGGTCAGTTGCCTAGTGCTAGATGGATGAGGCTTGGAGAAACAGAAACTTAAGTTAACCCTAGATAGCTGTGGCAAGACCATTGCCTGCTGGCCATGGCTCCCAACATCTCCTCCCTTCTTTTATACAAAAAGAGGGGGAGTTCCACTTGTTAGTGGTGGGCTTTAACAAATTGGGGGAGAAGGGACCTGGCTCCTCCAAGATTTTAATATCGTTGGCCCTTGATACCTTTTGTGGAGGGGAAGAAGGGCATTTTTGTAATTTATTTTTTGATATCAACCTCCATGCAAGCCAGGTATTCTCTCAGGTAATTCAGAAGCGGTTCATGGACCTTCCCTCGAGGTGCTTAGCCTTGCACCCACATTGGTGCCCATATCACACTCCATTGTGGGAGTCCATATGCATAGGTCTGAATCCCATGCAGTTCCTAAAGGAGAGGAGTCATTTGGCCTCACTAACATTGGTCTGCCCCCGCCAGCGGGGTCTTCAACAAGGACCCGAGGGGAGAGTAACCTAAATGAGAGACAAACCAGACACCAAGAAAGGAGACCAAGACAAAGATCTGATCAAGGTCTCAAAGTTTATTTTTTGCAAGGCAGTTTATATAGAAGCAAGTAGGGGTAAACAGTCCCAGTTGGCATAGTTTAGGGCTGTTAGGTTGCTAGGGTACCTAATTGTCTAAAGTTTTTTAGGAAAGGTAATGGGCAGGTGCATTCCACTCAAAGGAGGGATGCTGTCCTGATAAGTTAACTATAAGCTTGGTCAGCTGCCTAGTGCTAATTAGATGAGCCTTGGGGAAACAGAAACCTAAGTTGACCCTAATAGCTGTGGCAAGACCGTTGCCTGCTGGCCATGGCTCCCAACATCTCCTCCCTTCTTTTATACAAAAAGAGGGGGAGCCCCACTTGTAGTGGTGGGCTTTAACCAATTGGGGGAGAAGGGACCTGGCTCCTCCAAGGTTTCAACATCGTTGGCCCTTGATATCTTTTGTGGAGGGGAGGAAGGGCGTTTTAGCAATTTATTTTTTGGTATCAACCTCCATGCAAGCCAGGAATTCTCTCAGGGAATTCAGAGGCAGTTCATGGACCTTCCCTTGCGGTGCTTAGCCACGCACCAACATTGGTGCCCATATCGCACTACATTGTGGGAGTCGATATGCATAGGTCTGAATCCTATGCAGTTCCTAAAGGAGAGGAGTCATTTGGCCTCACTAGCATTGGTCTGCCAAATTTAAACTAAAAGTAGTAGGTCTATTTGTTGGCAAAAGAAGGGGGAAAATTTTCTTTGGTTGATCCTGGTTCTGCCAGTCCATGGTCCACGAGATCCAGGCGATGGTAATGAACCTGGATAGATCTTTCTGTTATAGAGTCAACCTGCTGTTTGATAAAAGATATCCATTTGTTAAAAGCATAAGGTCCTAGGGTTACCAAAAGTAGGAGGACAATGAGGGGTCCCAGGAATGGCATTAAAAGAGAGATCATGGAAGATTTCCACCATTCATCTGCTGCAGAGGAAAATCTTTGTTTATGTAGCTCATTGCTTAGTTGATTCAGTTTTGTGACCTGAGTTTCAACTAATCCAGACTCATTTACGACAAACAGCATTCCTCACCAAGAAAAAGGCAAGTGCCTCCTTTTTCAGCAGTAATAAGATCTAAAGCCCTTCGATTTTTGAAGAGCTACTTGGGCGAGGGAAGTAATCTTTCTCTGTAGGGAAGCTAATGATTGGGCGGAGGCATGTATTGCAATTTGGAATTGCTGAGTAAGTGTAGCTACAGAAGTAAGGGAATGTCCTTGGGCTCCAGCAGCCAAGCCTGTTGCCACGGCAGCAGTGGCAAGAGAGATTCCTGCAACAACTGGAAGGAAATCAGCTCTTTTAAGGCCAGGATGGACATAGAACATTTGGCTTTGAAACTCCGCGGGGGGTAAGAATAGTTAACTGAGGTATCAGAGTGACGGGGAGGCACAAAAGATTGTTTTCATGGGGGAGGGTCAAGTTTTTAGAAAGAGCACCATTACACCAGAAAAAGAATCCTTTGGGAGCATAATAAGTGGAATTAGGTGTCTGAGTCTGGTTACATAGAAAAGCATTGACATTACCATAGAAAAATGCAAATTGTTCCTGTTTGGGGAGGCTGAACTCCTGTGATAGATAAGGTGTGTGATGAAGGGCTAGTAGAGGTATTAAGAGGTTTAGGGTAGGGCACAGCTGTCAATGGAGGTCTCCCCAGGGCAGCACAGAGGAAACGAGTGAAAACATTTCTTATTCCTGAGATATTTGCAATCATTAAGCCTTCTCTGAGAAGTGTAAGCCATGGAAATGGGTGCGGGGAACTTAATGGAGTGAGCTGTTTATTTAGTTCTTTCTCTTTATTTTGGATAGTCTGATGAATAGTTGATTGGACCTGAACAAGGGTACGCCATATGTACACTTTGCTGATTGGGTAATATTCGATTTTGTTTGAGTACAAAACTCCCTTAACAGGTGAGGTCCATCTAGTATCCCAAGGGTCCCAAACAACAAAGGTAAATCCTTCATTTGTTTTAAAAAAGGGGGGCCCTTACATGGGTGGCTGACAAGGGGTAAATCCTTTTTTGGCATTTGAGCGACATGAATTTTGCAGTACATATAGGGACACCCAACATTTTTATCAACGTAATAGTTTTTTCAGTTGGGCTCTGTCTGGTCAAACAGGAAGCATAAGGCTGGAGTAATTTTTTTAGGTGATCTTTTGAAGTCAGTGAAGTTAAGTAGAATTGCAGTCTGGCATCCCTCAGGGGGGCAGTCTGTGGTGGCTAGGAGGTGGCCATAATTTTCTGTTTGAGCATAATTAGTCCAATTTTCAGTCATGTAAAACCTCCATGAGAATGGAGAGGTTACTGCCTTTCCTTTTGATGTGAGGGGAAGGTAGGGGAGACTTACCAAGAGAATCCACAGGTAAGGCATGCTACTGGAAGCCATGTCTATAAGAAAAGATAGAGAATTGTTTTCTCAGGGGGATATTTAACCCCTGGAAGGGTTATTATTAATTTGTCTAATCAGGCATTCAGGGAGCCACCTGGCAACGTCCTCCTTGGTGTCAAAGATGCAAACATGTCCTCGACCCCATATGAGTATCAGATCGGGGCCATTCCATTGAGAGGTGAGGGGGCCTTTCCACATAGCAGTGGCATAATTTTATCAGTTTGTGGGTGCCATAGACGTTCAGCTGCAGATTTTCCTTGGGCATCCAGTGTTAAGAAGTTGAGAACAAATAGGGTATGATGAAGAATATTTCTTGGTGAGCCTTTTATGGGGTATATATCTCCTGTTTTTAGTTTTTGGAAGGTGATTTTAATGGTCTGGTGGGCACGCTCGATGATTCCTTGGCCCTGGGGATTGTAGAGTATGCCTGTGATATGTTTGATTTGAAGTTGGTGACAGAAGTCTTGGAATTTTTTTCCTGTGTAACCAGGACCATTATCAGTTTTAATAACATTAGGTTTTCCCATGACACCAAGACAATTGAGTACATGAGCGATGACATTTTTTGAAGCCTCTCCAGCATGGAGACTAGCAAAAATAAATCCACTGACAGTGTCCACAGTAACATGGAGATATTTAAGCTTACCAAATGAGGGAACATGTGTTACATCCATCTGCCAGATCTCATTGGGAACTAGACCTCTGGGATTTGTCCCCAAGTGGGTAACTGGTAGGAAAGTGACACAGTTTGTACATTGTTTAATAATTTGACGAGCCTGTTCTCTTGTAATTTTAAAAAGAAGACGTAAAGTCTGAGCATTAAGGTGCTGTAAAGTGTGAGCTTTCTTGGCTTGAGTTATAGGGTCAAGTTCCGCAAGGAGGGCAAATTGTGTAGCCTGATCAGTTACTGTATTGCCTGTGGCTAAAGGTCCATGAAGACCAGAATGAGCATGAATATGGCCTATATAAAAGGAGTGTTGCCTGGAATGTATGAGTTGTTGAATGGAAGAAAACAGAGGGGTGGCATTTGTGGTGGGTTTTATATACGGCATAGTCTCCAAGAGAGGAATAGATTGAGTGATATAAGCACTATCAGTATATAGATTAAATGGGGTATTTGGGAGGTGTTGAAAAACTTGTAAAATGGTGAAAAGTTCAACTAACTGAGCAGAGTGAAATGAGGATTGTAAGGATGTGGTGTGACTGTCTGTGGTGAAAGCCACCACTCCATTAGAGGAGCCATCGGTAAAAACTAGGGAAGCATGAGTAAGGGGTTGGGGAGAAGTCAGTGTAGGAAAAACAAATGATTGGACTCTTAGAAACTCTTAGACCCTAATAGCTGTGGCAAGACTGTTGCCTGCTGGCCATGGCTCCCAACATCGGTCTGCTTAATTTAAACTAAAAGCAGCAGGTGTAATAATTGGCAAATGAAAAAAGGGGGGAGGGGTTATTCGGTTGATCCCAGTTCTGCCAGTACGCGGTCCATGAGATGCAGGCAATGGTAATGAACCTGAATAGATCTTTCTGTTACAGAGTCAACCTGCTGTTTAATAAAAGATATCAATTTGTTAATAGCATAAGGTCCTAGGGTTACCCAAAGTAGAAGGACAATAAGGGGTCCCAGAAATGGCATTAAAAGAAAAAGCATGGATGATTTCCACCAATCATCTGCTGCCAAGGAAAATTTTTGTTTATGTAGGTTATTGTTTAGGTGATTAAGCTTTGTGACCTGAGTTTCAACTAATCCAGACTCATTTATATAAAAACAGCATTCCTCACCAAGAAAAAGGCAAGTGCGTCATTTTTCAGCTGTGATAAGATCTAAAGCCCTTAGATTTTGAAGGGTTACTTGGCTGAGGGAAGTAATCTGTCACTGTAGTGAGGCTAATGAGTCTGCAGAGGTGTCTACTGCAATTTGAAATTGCTAAGTAAGTGTAGCAACAGAAGTAAGGGAATGACTTAGGGCCCTGGAGGCCAGGCCTGTTGCCACTGCAGCAGTGGCAAGAGAAATTCCTGCAACAACTGGAAGGAAAGTGGCTCTTTTACAGCCAGGATGGACATAGAACATTTGGCTTTGAAACTCTGCGGGGGTAAGAATAGTTAACTGAGGTATCAGAGTGACGGGGAGGCACAAAAGATTGTTTTCACAGGGGAGGGTCAAGTTTTTAGAAAGAGTACAATTACACCAGAAAAAGAATCCTTTGGGAGCATAATAAGTGGAATTGGGTGTCTGAGTCTGGTTACATAGAATAGTATTGGCATTACTGTAACAAAATGAAAATTGTTCCTGTTCGGGAATGCTGAACAGCGAAACTCCTGTGATAGATAAGGTGTGTGATGAAGGGCTAATAGAAGTATTAAGAGGTCCAGGGTAGGGCACAGCTGTCAATGGAGGTCTTCCCGGGGCAGAACAAAGGAAACAGCAGAAATATTCCCTATTCCTGAAATATTTGCAATCATTAAACCTTCCCTGAGAAGTGTAAGCCATGAGAATGGATGTGGGAAACTTAACGGGGTGAGCTGTACATTTAGCTCTTTTTCTTTATTTTGGATAGTGTGGTGGTTTGGATGAGTGTCCCCAATAGGCTCTAGGTATTCAGATGTTTGTCTCCAGTTGGTGGCACTGTTTTTGGAGGTCTTAGAAAGTGTGGCCATGCTGGGGGAAGTGTGTCACTGGGGGCAGGGCTTAGAGAGTTTGGCAAGCCTCATGGTCTACTGTCGCCCTTTCTTTGCTTCCTGTGCTCATTGTGAGATGTGACCCTCACTTGCTGCTCCAGCTGCCATGCCTCTCCAGCCACCATGCCTCCCACCACGATGGACTCTAATTCCCTGGAACTGTCAATGGTAAACTCAAATAAACTCTTCCTTTTATAATTCCTTTGGTCATGGTGTTTTATCACAGCAACAGAAAAGTGACTAATACAGTTATTGGTACCAGAGTGGGCTGTTGGCTGTGAAGAAGCTGACCATGTGCATGTTTGGAGAAGTGTGGAAGACTTTGGAACTTTGGGTGGAAAGGCTGTTGACTATTGTAAACAGAGCTTAAAAGGCCATTCTATTGGAGGCCTGGAAGAAAACATGGCCACAAAAGATGTGGTTCCAGGGGAAAATAAAGACTTAGGCAGCAACCAGGATATTTTGATAAAGAGTCTGGCAGCAGTTTGCCCACAGCCCAGATGCTTGCCTGATGCTAAGTTGAAAAGCAGTGGACTGATGTCTTTGGCAGAGGATATTTCAAGACAGCCTAATGTAGAAATGGTGGCATGGCTTTTAATGGTGAATATTATACAGATCTACAGTGAAAAAGAGCAAATGGGGCAGAAGGAAATGCAGAATGTACAGTTTGGATCTGAAAAGTACACTAGGAAGATTAAAGGTGTGGCCAAGGCATGTGAAGGAGAGGCTCCCTTTCATAAGGAGACTAAAGTGATTAAGGAGAGGCCTGGAGATTTACAAGTAAACAAAAGAATCAGTACCTTCAGGGCAAGACCACACCCAGCTAATCCTCCAGCTTTTGAAAGGAAAATACTGAAAGCGTTTTATACTCCAACAAGTCCAGGGCAGAGAAAAATTGCAAATGTGGTTAAAGTAGGAGAGAGTCCATCCCGAACTTGCAGCCAGATTCGGCAATTTCATTCACGTGGTGCTGGCTTTAGAGGCATGAAGTTCGCAAGAGTGAAGGGGTCATCAGTTCTTCCTCCACGGTTTCAGAGAGCCAAAGAGGCCAGGCAGAGTACAGCAGGGGTGTCCCTGAATAAAGAAGGCCCTGATAGGCCATTGCGTGAAGCTGTGAATGTGAAGCCTGGTTGGCAGCGGAGACCCCAAGAAGACATTTGAGATGCCAGAGCTGTGAGATATTTGCCAAGGAGAGCTGCATACAGGGAGTGGTACCAGCCTAAGAAAGAGATGTATGTTGCAAGCAAAGCTGGAAGAGCTGAGCCATCTAAGCCCTTTGGAAGTCAAGTCCCAGAGGTTGCATGTGGAGCTACTGGACTTGGCGTTTGCCCTGCTGGTTTTCGGTCTTGTTTTGGTCCAGTATTTCCTCACTATGCC
The DNA here is from genome assembly GCA_009823505.1 of Rhizomys pruinosus. Lineage (NCBI taxonomy): Eukaryota > Metazoa > Chordata > Mammalia > Rodentia > Spalacidae > Rhizomys > Rhizomys pruinosus. Next base: position 14,510 of record VZQC01010672.1, on the reverse strand, counting down.
TCTATTCCTCCCTTTTGGAATGGGAATGTGTATTCGGTTCCACTGTACATTGGGAGTATGTAATTTGCCTTTTGATTTTACAGGAGCTTACAGTTAAGAGATTGGCCTGAGTCTCAGAAGAGACCTTGGACTGTAGACTTTTGAATGGCATTGAAACTGGTAAAGACTATGGGGACTTTTAAGGTTGGACTAAATGCATTTTGCATTTTATATGGTCAGGAGCCTATGGGGGCCAGGGAGTGGAATGTGGTGGTTTGGATGAGTGTCCCCCATAGGCTCTAGGTATTCAGATGTTTGTCTCTAGTTGGTGGCGCTGTTTTTGGAGGTCTTAGAAGGTGTGGCCATGCTGGGGTAAGTGTGTCACTGGGGGCAGGGCTTAGAGAGTTTGGCAAGCCTCGTGGTCTACAGTCGCCCTTTCTTTGCTTCCTGTGCTCATTGTGAGATGTGACCCCTCGCTTGCTGCTCCAGCCTCCATGCCTCTCCAGCCACCACGCCTCCCACCACAATGGACTCTAATTCCCTGGAACCGTCAATCTTAAGCTCAAATAAACTCTTCCTTTTATAAGTTCCTTTGGTCATGGTGTTTTATCACAGCAACAGAAAAGTGACTAATACAGATAGTTTGATGAACAGTTGATTGAACCTGAACAAGAGCACACCATATGTACACCTTGCTGCTCAGATAAGCTTTGTGTTTGTTCATGTACATAGCTCCCTTAACAGGTGAGGTCCATCTGGTATCCCAGGGGTCCCAAATAACGAAGGTAAATCCTGCATTTGTTTTAAAAATGGAGGGGCCCATATATGGGTGTTGGTCAAGGGGTAAATCCCTTTTAGGTGTTTGAGTGACATGAATTTTGCAGTACTTATAGGGAACCCAACATTTTCCTCAATGTAATAGTTTTTACAGTTGGGTTCTGTCTGGTCAAACAGGAAGCATAAGGCTGGAGCAATTTTATTAGGTATTCTTTTGAAGTCAGTGTAGTTAAGTAGAATTGCAGTCTGGCATCCCACAGGGGGGCAGTCTGCAGTGGCTAGGAGGTGGCCATAATCCTATGTTTGGGCATAATTAGTCCAATTTTCAGTCAGGTAAAACCTCCATGCGAATGGAGAGGTCACTGCTTTTCCTTTTGATGTGAGGGGAAAGTGGGGGAGACTTACCAAGAGAATCCACAGATGAGGCATGCCACTGAAAGCCATGTCTGTAAGAAAAGATAGAAAATTGTTTTCTCAGGGGGATATTTAACCCCTGGAAGGGTTATTAGTAACTTGTCTAATTAGGCATTCAGGGAGCCATCTGGCAGCGTCCTCCTTGGTGTTAAAAATGCAAACGTGTCCTCGACCCCATATGAGTATTGGGTCGGAACCATTCCATTGAGAGGTGAGGGGGTCTTTCCACATAGCAGTGGCATAATTTTTTATCAGTTTGTGGGTGCCATAGACGTTCAGCTGCAGATTTTCCTTGGGCATGCAGTGTTAAGAAATTGAGAACAAATAGGGTATTATGGAGAATATTTCTTGGTGAGCCTTTTGTGGGGTATAAGTCTCCTGGTTTTAGTTTTTGGAAGGTGTTTTTAATGGTTTGGTGAGCACGCTCAACAATTCCTTGACCCTGGGGATTGTAGGGTATGCCTGTAATATGTTTGATTTGAAGTTGGTGACAGAAGTCTCGGAATTTTTTTCCTGTATAACCAGGACCATTATCAGTTTTAATAACATTAGGTTTTCCCATGACACCAAGACCCTTGAGTACATGAGCGATAACATTTTTTGAAGCTTCTCCAGCATGGAGACTAGCAAAAATAAATCCACTGAAGGTGTCTACAGTAACATGAAGATATTTAAGCTTACCAAATGAGGGAACATGTGTTACATCCATCTCCCAGATCTAATTAGAAAACAGACCTCTGGGATTTGTGCCCAAGGGAGGAACAGGCAGAAAAGTGACACAGTTTGTACATTGTTTAACAATTTGACAAGCCTGTTCTCTAGTAATTTTAAAAAGAAGATGTAAAATCTGAGCATTAAGTTGATGTAAAGTATGGGCCTTCTGGCCGGAGTCATAGGGTGAAATTCAACAAAAAGGGCAAGTTATGTAGCCTTATCAGTTATTTTATTGCCCATGGCTAAAGGTCCAGGAAGGCCAGAGTGAGCACGAATATGGCCTATATGAAAAGAGTGCTGCCTAGAATGTATGAGTTGTTGAATGGAAGAAAACAGAGGGGTGGCATTTGTGGTGGGTTTTATATAGGGCACAGTCTTCAAGAGGGGAATAGATTGAGCAATATAGGCACTAACAGTATATAGATTAAATGGGGTATTTGGGAGGTGTTGAAAAACTTGTAAAACGGTGAAAATTTCAACTAACTGAGCAGAAATGGTGATTGTAAGGATGTGGTGTGATTGTCTATGGTGAAGGCTGCCACCCTGTTAGAGGAGCCATCAGTAAAAACTAAGGATGCATTAGGAAGGGGTCGGGGAGAAGTCAGTGTAGGAAAAACAAATGACTGGACCCTTAAAAACTGGAGAAGCTTGTTAGCAGGGTAGTGATTGTCAAGGATTCACTGAAAAGAGGTACAGGATACTGTCCAGTCATCATCATTTTGTATTAACCATTGAATCTGAGCAGAGGAATAGGGCAAGATAATCTTGTTGGGATCTTTACCAAATATCTTTTTGCTCTGGTCACATCCAATTTTTATAAGTTCTGCCACCCAGGAGGTATAGGGGGTAAGAACTTTGGGTGGTGAAGCAGGCAAATGTACTCAAAAAAGGGGTCCCTCTTGCCAAAATACTCTGGTGCGGGTGAATTCAGTAGCATGAATAATTAGGAGAAGAGGTTTTTCATAAGAGATAAAGGTGACTCTTTGGTTTAATATAGCAGTTTCTATCACTTGAAGAGCCTTTAGGGCAGGAGCTGTTAGTGAATGACTAGAGGTTGGATCCGGGTTCCCTTTGAGGACATCAAATAGAGGCTTAAGTTCTCCAGTAGTTAACCTAAGATAAGGTCTGAGCCAATTGACATGTCCAAGAAGTTTTTGAAAGTCACTTAAAATTTTTAAATGATCAGTTTTGAGCTGAAACTTTTGTGAGACGATTTTATGATGGAATAGCTCAAAGCCTAAAAATAAATAAGGAAGTTTTAATTGAATTTTTTCAGGTGCTATTTGAAGACCAGCTCCTGTAAGAGACTTGGAGAGTTTTTGAGAGCAAATAAGGAGTTGAGTTGCATTAGGGCCAGTCAGGAGGATGTCATCCATATAGTGAATTAAATATACAGAAGGCCATTGCTGTCTAAACTGATCAATAATTTGAGCTACAAATTTTTGACATAGCGTAGGACTGTTTTCCATTCCCTGAGGTAAAACTTTCCATTGAAACCTTGTCATAGGGCCTTTAAAATTGACCACTGGCAGGCTAAATGCAAAGTATTTGCAGTCTTCAAGATGTAAGGGGATTGTGAAAAAACAATCTTTTAGATCTATGATAATTTTATGATATCCGTGGGTATTGCTACAGGGGAAGGGAGGCCTGGCTGAAGAGCTCCCATAGGCACCATAGCTTTATTAATTTCTCTGAGATCCTGAAGTAATCTCCATTTTCCTGATCTCTTTTTTATGACAAAAATAGGAGTATTCCAGGGGGAAGTGGTAGGTTCAATGTGACCTGCAGCGAGTTGTTCCTGTAGTAACACTGTAGCTGCAGCTAGTTTTTCAGAATTTAAAGGCCACTGATCAACCCATATAGGCTCGTAGTTTTCCATGATATTTTATCTGCAAGGGGTACAGGCGTGTCAATAGCCATTAGGAAAAATTTTCATAGCCAATGCCATTACGGTTAGTTTTATTTGTAACATGGATAAGTTTTTTTTATTCCTTGGGAAAGTTTACCTAATCCTTGTCCGTGGAGAAAACCTTGATTGAGCATTTGTTGAGTGACCAATTCATTAGGGCTGCACATAATGAGTCCCATTTGAGAATGTCTCTGCCCCAGAGGTTGACAGGTAAGCCTGTAACTATATAGGGCCTTGATTGTCCTCTTCATCCTCCCATGGAATAACCTCTGTGCTTTGTAAAGGGTTGGAGGTTTGTCTAATTTCTTTAAGATGAGTCATTGAAGCTGGGAGGGGCCAAGATGAAGACCAATCTTTACTAGAAAATATTGTGGCATCCTCACCAGTGTCCACAGACCTTCAAATGTCTTCCCTTTTAATTTTAATTTGAGTAGGGGTCTTTTTTGAGTAATTTCTTGTGCCCAATAAACATCTGATGACCCAAATCCATCGAGGTCTCTTTTCTGTTTATAATGGGGATTTTTATTATTAAGAGGGAGTAATATCAATTGAGCAATTCGTTGGCCAGGGGAAATTGTAATTGGTCCTTGAGAGGCAGTAGCCATAAGTTTAATTTCTCCAGTATAGGTATTGTCAATAACTCCAGGAGAGATGGTGAGGCCATGAATGGTAGATCTGGCACATCCCAGAACAAGACCAAAAGTGTCCTGAGGCAAGGGGCTGAAGATCCCAGTGGGAAGAACTTGTGTTCCCATCTCAGGGGTTAATACTGACTCGGAGGTGGAACAGAGGTCCAATCCTGCCCTGCTGGCGGTTGCTCGGTAGAGGGCAGTGATGCTTTGTTTATCAGGTTTTGGGTTTGGACTGACTGAGGGATGAACCTGATGACTGAGGCCCAAACCTGACTGCCCCAGGTTTCGGGTGGTTGTGGGGGCCCTGAGGCTGGCCCCGCACAATGTTTCCCTGGACTGGAGGCAGAGGATTTCCTAGGATGTCAGTTTTAGAGCGGCATTCAGCAGCCCAATGTTTGCCTTTTTTGCACCGCGGACACAGAGAAGGTGGAGGCCATCATGCGATTATGCATTCTTTGATAAAATGACCTGGTTTGAAACAAGTTTTAGAATTATTTCCCTGGGTAAAGTCCTTAAGAGCAGCTCCTATGGATAACCCAATATTGTGAGATGCTGGGTCCACATCAGCACAAAGTTGTATAAAGTCAGAGATATTTTTACCATGGCGATGTGGGCGTATAGCTGCTTGACAAGCCGAATTGGCATTTTCAAATGCACGATGTCTGACAAACTCATTATCAGTTTATTTTCCACCCATGAGGCATTCAGCAGCCTCCATAACACGAACCACAAATTCACTATAGGACCCATGTGGTCCCTGTCGAATTTTGGCTAGAGAAGTGATAGCAGATCCTTTAGAAGGGAGACTCTGCCAGGCCTTAAGGGCAGCATTTTGAATTTGTGGGAGTAGACCAGGAGAGAATTTTGCCTGCTTTTCATTTGTGTCATAAGTATGGTTACACAACAATTTGTCTAAAGTCCAAGCCTTAGAAGGGCCAGCAGCAGCCAAATTACGGTGGGCAGTACCCTGGCACCTTTTAGTAAAATCAGCTTTCCATAGGAGAAAATCTCCTCTTGTTAAACTAGCCTTAGCCAGCAAGTTCCAATCATTAACTGTAAGCCAGTCTTCACTGAGAGATTCTAATAAGGAAATAGTAAAAGGAGTGACAGGACCATAGGAAGAGATTGCATTTTTTAATTCTTTTACTTGCTTAAATTTAAGATGGTGGTACCGTTAAATTTTAGTAATTAGAATTTTCTCATCTCCTTCTTCTCCCGTGGTGTCTGACTCCCCCGTTACCTTCACCTCTGTCTCCCCCTCTGCCTCCGTCTCTCCTTCATCAGAGTTTGGAGGTGTAGTCTCATTAATATCTTTCTTGGTGGTTTTGGAATGGGATCGGGTTACTGGGAAAGCATGAAGAGTTTTATTTTTGGCTTTGTTTTTAGAGGAAGGGTTTTGAGCAAGAGGAATGGGAGGGGAATTGATTTCTAAGTCAAGATCACACAGCTGCCTAAGCAATTGGGAGCCTTCCTTTTTGACTTGGAGCAGTGTTTTAAGGGATTGAGCTTCTTGAGAAAGCTTAACAGTGGCTTGTCTAGTTATTTTTTCTAAGTCAGATTGAGTGTTGAGCGCTGGGGTGCAAAAAGGGGAAGCTGTTTTATAGGGTGGAGGGAATGGATCTGAAGGTGCCTGAGGGGGCCAGTCTGAATTATGATACCTAGCAGCCTCCTCCTTGAGGTCAATCTCTTCCTCGGGGGAGAGGGAATCATCATGGGGGGCTTGAGATTTAAATTTCGATAGGACAGGATAAAGAGATTTAGAAGTGGGAGTTCAGATGTTAGATCACTTTTAGGCTCTGGTATGGGTTTGAGACAGAGGGGCATTTAGAGGCAGGGGGGAAGGACCCTGACCTTCAAGGAGGACTTTTGAACAAGAAGAGATTTGACTAGCCTTAAAATATTTCTTAAGTTCACCATCCTGTACTACTTTTGAAACTTCTGGCTGAAAGTGAACAACTTGCAGAACATCATTTATGAGATTTCAATAAGAAAATGCCTGTACAGGGACTTTTTCAGGGCCAAAGGCTTGGTAATAGTCTCTTAGGCAGTTGCCAACACGACTCCACCATTTTCCATCTATGGGTCCTTCTTGAGGAAACCAAGGACAGACACTTTCCAGAAAAATAAAGAACTTAACTAAATCTTTTTTCTTAACCCTAGTTCCTCGGGTTTTGAGGGAATTTTTTACCCTTGTATAATCAATTCATGCTTACTGAGTGTTTGTCTCATAGTTTCCCCCCTTTTAATTAATTTATTTTTTTTTGAGGAACTTAACTAGATTCTTTTTCTTAACCCTTTCTTGTGCCTTGAGGGTCCAGCAGCCCTATTATAAACCAAAATGGGTTTGTCCTATACTCCTTTGCCGAGCTATGTTTCAAGCTCCATTTCCTGAGCTTGCACCGCTCCCCTCACCTCCTGTGATCTAGACTATAGGCTGGTTACTTCTGCAGCGATCACCATCCATGATGTACTATGGGCCAGTGCCTGCAGCGGTCATTTAAATGAAAGTAGGATGCATCGTCTCTGTGATGAGCAGCGTTCAGATCAGCTCTCCTACATTGAGCCACATGTTGGGTGCCACATGCCCCAGCCCATGGGGTCTTCAACAAGGACCCAAGGGGAGAGTAACCTGAATGAGAGACAAACCAGACACAAAGAAGGAGACCAAGACAAATATCTGATCAAGGTCTCAAAGTTTATTTTTTGTAAGGCAGAATATATAGGAGCAGGAGGAGGAAACAGCCCAGCTGGCAAAGTTTGAGGCCGTTAGGTTGCTAGGACACCCAACTGCCCATTGTCCTCTGGGGAAGGTTATGGGTGGGTGAATTCCCAAGAAGAAGCAGGGTGCTCCAGCCTACCGGGGCATGAAGTTCTAATAAGTTAACTATAAGCTCGATCAGTTGCCTAGTTCTAAATAAATGAGCCTTGGAGAAACAGAAACCTAACTTAATGCTAGATAGCTGTGGCAAGGCCTTTGCCTGCTGGCCATGGCTCCCAACAGTGAATAATGCTGCTATGACCTTGGGTGTGCACATATCTCTTTGAGATCTGCTTTCGTTTCTTCTGGCAGTAGATCTTCATGGAGGAACACAGAGTGACACAAACTGAGCACATGGTTACCATAGAAGCCCATGCAGTGGCCCAGCAAGTACAGCAAGTCCACATGGCCACTTACACTGAGCACAGCATGCTAAGTGCTGATGAAAACTCCCCCTCTTCCCCTGAGGACACTTCTCATGATGACTCAGATAGACTCAAATCCATGGCAGCTGATGAGGTAACTGCCCATTTGGCTGCTGCAGTGCTGGGGATCAAACCCAGGGCCTTGCATATACTAGGTCCTCTGTGAATGGCTGCTGCAGCTGTTGTAGTCACAGAGAAGAAAATGAAGTGACCTCATGTGTTTGAGTCTAATCCGTTTATACAGAAGAGACAGCATACATGTTTACGTTGGAAGCTCAAAGCCACGTTAGATGAATATACCACCCAAGTGGGACAGCAAACCATTATCTTCTACATCTCTCCCTCTAAACCCAACCCCATCTTTAAGGTGTTTGGTGCAGCACCACTGGAGAATGTGGGGTGAAAGTACAAGAGCATGATCCTGGAAGATCTAGAGTCTGCTCTGGCAGAACACAGCCCTGTGCCACAGGAGGTTAATTCAGAACTGCCACCTCTCACCATAGATGGGATCCCCATCTCTGTGGACAAAATGACTCAGGCTCAGCTCCGGGCATTTATCCCAGAGATGCTCAAGTACTCCACAGGTCAGGGAAAACCAGGCTGGGGGAAGGAAAGCTGCAAGCCCATTTGGTGGCCAGAAGACATCCCATGGGCAAATGTTCGTATTGATGTTCGCACAGAAGAGCAGAAGCAGAGGGTTTCATGGACCCAGGCACTACGGACCATAGTTAAAAACTGTTACAAGCAACACGGGTGAGAGGATCTTTTGTATGCTTTTGAAGATAAGCAAACACAAACCCAGGCCACCAACAAACTCAGCATAGCCCATCTTGTACCGTCACACACTGTAGTGCAGAACTTCGGCAACCCTGATGGCACAGTCTCACTCATCCAAGTTGGTACAGGAGCAACAGTGGCCACATTGGCTGATGCTTCAGAACTGCCAAGGACAGTCACTGTTGCCCACTTTGCTGTGGCTGACGGAGAGGTTGAACAAAATTGGGCCATGTTGCAGGGAGGTGAAATGACCATCCAGACACTGCAAGCATCAGAGGCCACCCAGACCTTCGCATCATTGGCCGAGGCTGCAGTGGCAGCTTCTCAGGAGATGCAACAGGGAGCCCAAGATGCTAATGGCCTCTTTGGAGCAGACTATGGAAGTTGCAAGTGAATCCTGCCAAGAAGGTTGCAGGCCCAGAGGAAGTACATGCCTCTAAGGGTATCAGTTAAAGGAACTCTGTTGGAATTAAAACAGGCCTTCCTGCCAGAGAACAAGAGGAAAATGGACGTAGACCCCTTTATTATTCCTCAGTGTCCCTGCCTATCTATAAGGGATTTAGCCCCTTACAAAAGGAGATGCCTAGAGACCTGGTGGCTGAGCAATTGCCTACTTCCTGCAGCCCCAGTGCTCTGCCAAGTTCACTCACAGATGTTCACAGAGACTTGAAGGAGACACCACCACCCAAAACACTCTCAGGCAGTCCCCAAGGCTAGGATTCTGCCCAACCTGGCAAACAATATTCCTGCTTTCTCCTCATGGAAACATCTAAGACCCTTTAGGACTCATGTATGTTGGTCACTAGAGAAGATGAGGCAGAAGGACAGCATCTTGCTGTCACCCTAGTCTAGAGAGTGAGTTAGGGAACAGTCTAGCCTACATAGTAAGACCTACCTCAAATGAATGCTATGTGTGGTGCAGTCTTGTAATCACAACATCCCCAAATCGGGGGCAGAAGGATAACAGAGATATTATCAAGAGCGGACTACATATGGAGTTCTAGGCCATCCTGGGCTACAATGTAAGATGCTATATACAGAAAGCATACACTAGAGAGATGACTCAGCATTTAAGAGGGGAGATTGCTTGCTTTTTTTCTTTTTTTTTTCTTTCTTTCTTTTTTTTTTTTTTTTT